>CAXKVY010001625.1:0-44722 GCA_964058915.1 Tetropium fuscum
CGTACGCAGAAAGCGCGTTGCTCTCCGGTAAACGCTTCCATTGCAACTGAAATTCCTTTACTCGCTTTACAGTTCGATGCCCCACTCCGGCACCATCCCCACCACGTCCGACCGTAAACGGATTAATAAAGTGCTGATACCCTTTCTGGACACCTTGTACAATAAATTTATACCTACTTATACTTTTAGCAGGGACTGTACAGCAGGGCTTCAGGTCGTAAAACCTAAGTTTTTAGCGCGCTCCCTGAGGTGGTAGGTAGCAATTTCCGGGTTAAAAATTTCATGAATTTTGCAGAGCAGTTATTCCATGAGAGCGATTAGTGTGCGCTGGGCAGGGTATAAGAGCTATAATTAATTGGCTGTACAATATGCCAATTGGCTATATCAACTGCCAATCGGTAAGATCTGACCTTTGAAAACATTTTCTTCAGCGCATCACAAATAAACTAGATAACTTAAAATTTATAGAAAGTTGTTAATATACCAATCGTCAGTATTAAACGTCTCTATTGCAAATAATCACGTGGCTGACCATAATGAAGGTTCGGTACCTCTTACACTAATTACAGAAAACCCCCGGATTGATATTTTAAATCCTACTTAATTGGGATTAGACGATGTTGTCTCATATCTCATACCAAAGGTATCTTCCAAACGATATCTTTTGACAGATGTACGTAGAATATGAATGTTCTTTTCTTGTACATATGGGGTGTTCCACGTGGGATAAATTCGGGGCCCCTATTAGTTTTACTGTTCATAACTGACCCAACCTTAGCTTTAAAGTGTTAAATTATTATACGCAGATGACTTAAAAAACTATCAAAGCGTCTCGAGTATTCATAACTGTCAACTTTTGTAGAGTGATGTCGATGATACATCTGCATGGTGTCTGTGCATGTTATATTGCAACCTTTACGAGAAAATGTAACTATTTGATATTTCCATATAATATTCGACAAGTAGTCTTGCATCGTCAAGAATAAATACGTGGTCGGGGTATTATATTTGATCAGAAAATATATTTTGCTCTTCACATTGATGATACTCTGCAGCCAATATATGTTAGGCTTTATTATGCGCAGTGGTATATATTTCACTAATTCTTCAGTTCTCAAACTTTTATTTGCTAGTTACGAAATGCAAAATAGAATATGATTACTTGATTTGGTGTCCTAACTAAGCAAACTCAAATTAGACGGATAGAGCGTATGAGTAGATTTTTTTTTTAAATTTGCACATTAAGGAGCTTGGGTATTTCCGGAGCGTGGAATTTAGTACGCTTTGTTACTCAATTAAACTACCTTCGTCTATCTAAATACAAGATGCATTTATTTAACAACAGTTTTCTTGTATAATGTATAAAAATATAATCTGTGAATATTTGTTAACAAAGGTTTCCTTTAGCGTACCATGACTTAACTGTAGCAATGTTATATTTACTGTGAATGCCCTAGAATCAATGTTGAAAAGGTCACTTGCATCATTCATCTGTAGTAACTTGAACTTGGTATGCAACAATTGTGGTATTCAATTCATCACTGCCTACTATTTACAAATGACGCCTACTTACGTTTTAATTGTAATATTTCTTAAATAACATGTTATTTATGCTATTAAATAACTTTGTTTGTTTTCATATACACATATCTGTATGTTCTGCTAATATTTATATTGTCACTTGTTTTATGTCTACTTTGTCTGTTATGCGCTAATTGAATTTTTTGATGTATATTTGTCCATAAAAAATGTATTTTAATAGTTTTGATATTTTATAGTTTTTTATTGTGTTGCAAAATAAAGTTCAATCAATGTATCTATCCATACAGGTTGTTTCATTAAGGTCGGCAAGGTACGGTAATAGGCAAAGTATAGGACCTAGAGCTTCGGGATTTTTTTATGAGCAAATCGACCAAGAGAAATCACTGGAAATAGTTTTCAAGTTCTTTTCTCAGCTTCTAAGGGGCCCAATCTGTAGGATATATTTTTCTCAGATGTTTCCTAGTCAGGTATGTTAGCAGATACCACAAATATAGATAGCTGTTATCATTACACATCACTTTTGTTAATGTATGATCAAAAGTCGTTGGAAAGGTAATTTCATGCTTTATCTCGCGTAATGTAATCTACCTCAATATACAAACCGATGGTTGTCGTTTTTGCAAAATAATATCTACAGTCTACAAATAATGAATACAGAAAATAAGTTAGACTTTGATATATACCGAAAAGATACCATTACTGATAGATATACCCAATGATAACCATTGCATTCAACACAAAATGGCAATCTTTTAAGTTTCCCTCTTAATAAGGAGAGATTTGAAAAAGAGAAGTCATTAATCAAAGACATAGGTGTTAGTAATGGATATTGTACAAGACTAGTTAGTTGATAAAATGATCATGAAACGTAAATTAAAAGAAGCCCTTCGCAACTTCTCGGCCTTTCAAATTATTAGAGAAAATTCCAACTTTATATCAATTCCATATGAACTTCGTCTTACCAATGGTCATAGCAAAATTTTTAAAGATATAGGAATAACAGTTGTTCATTCATCCGGGAATAAAATACAACAAATTTTAGGTAATCCAAAGGATAAAATAAATATTAACGAAAGGTCTGGGATTTATGAAATTAGTTTTAAATATTGTAATAAACAGTATGTTGGACAAACTAGGTGATCTATTCAAACTAGATTCAACAGAAAGACAGAAAAATCTAGCGTTGTTCAACATGCTTTTGACAACAATCATAGGATAGACATTAGCAACTTAAGATTAATTAGTAATGTCACAAACAGTAGGCAACTGGATACTTTTGAAAGTTTAGAAATTAACAAATTTATAAATAGTATATGAACAGTGACCAAGAGCCTATCCGAAATAGCCCTCTCTTTTGGTTAGTCGGTCATGGTTCATTGAACCGTGACAATAATTATTAAGGTATAAATAGGGTACGCTCTTAGTGTTAGTTTAGTTTTAATCAACCCCCGATGACGGCAACTTGGTTGGCGAAACGCGCGTCGAGTATAGTGTTCAGTGTTTTGGGGTTTGTGGAAAACCACGTCATTGTCGGTTTCACATCAAAGGTTCCAACCCTCTCCAATGTCATTTCCTGGATTTTTCTCAAAAAAGCTAAATTGAGCTAAATTACATTACGTATAAAAAGACCTTCCAACGAGGTATAACACTGTAGCCTTTTGACGAACCAATCCTGCAAATAAAATATTTTTCATATCAGACATTAGGGGCCCCACCCTTGCCGTTGAGAGATAAAACAAAATGTTAATAACAAAAGTTATGCGCAAATCGGCTATACATATTTATGCTATGTAACATACAGATAGGAAACATTTCTAAGAAAAATCCTACTTAATGTTTTGGTCTGTAGATTTCCATGCAGTCGAAATACGAATCTGAAACATATTTCCAGTAATTTTGCTTGGTCGATTAATGTATTAACATTTTTTCCCGGTGCTCTAGGACCTAGACCTTCCCCAATATCGCACCTTACCGATCTTAGTGGGACACCCTGTATATATAATTTATCTATCTATAAATAATCCAAATACTGCGATATAATTTATACGAATTTAGCAGTCGTGATAGGATAAAGTACTTCGCCTATGTAAAGGCACTAAAATTATAATTATATAGATTCATTATAAATTTGCATAATACTCGTATATCTAACGGGACCTCGTCAAATGCTTGCCTTTTATTTGTACAAGTCCATGCGAGCTCTTAGATAAATTCCTTAACAGCATTGAAACTGCACAAAACATTGTTTTTGTGGAGTAATCCATTGGTCTTAACGTCTTAACGTTGATTGCGACGTTGCTTAATGAATGCCGGGGGATACGGAGGACTGCTATTGGAGCTATAAAGACAAAACCTCGATGTTTCTCGACTTGTCTGTAAATAACCCGCTTCCCGTAATATAAATTCAAACCAACATACTTCGTGGGTAAGTTATAGTCTTGCCCTTCAATATTCACTATTTAAAACCGGTTGTATTGCTGACAATCTGGGGTGCAAATTGTATACCGACTCCATGGAGTATTAAGGCAGTATGATCAAAAACATGTACTGTATATATTATCTTTGGCATGAGAAAAACGCACATGCACTTCATGATGAAGAAAGCTGCAAAGAAACTTCATAAGACTCGATCTCTTTTATAAAACGACACTGATATGGCGTGCAGAAACACATGGTCATGGTAATTGTTTTTTGTTTTTCTCCTTAATTCCACGATCTCGATTTCCGCCTTTAACACGGAATTGTGACTGAACTCACATTGAAGTCGATTCAAGGTAACCAATTTATTTCGTTTTAATTATATATAAAGAAGGGTAAATTATCCTAGATAGATTGTGTAACTTGAAGTGCATAAGCAGAGGTAGTACTTAAAAAGTAATTTATAAGGTGCCATTTCATGTAAAATTTTGTTCAAAAATGTTTGTTTAATAATAGGGGGATAAAGTGGTGGAAACTTCAGTTTTAATTTTCTGCTATAACATGTATGTGATTATATTTACTTTACATATTGAAATATTTAGAAATTTATAAAGAAAAATAATTATATAAAATAATAGGGATTATTATTAATAGATTATTATTTCTCACTTAAGTAATGCTCTCTCTATATTGACATAGTGTCAGAAAAATAAAACCAAAATTTCAACAGTATCTTTTTAAGAATCTTTGGGCACATTCTTATATGAGGCACCACCTAAATTGAAATAACTTTGTCAACGTCCCCCAACAGATTTAAACTAACACCTTGTATATAATTCCTTTCAGAAAAGGAAAAACTTCCGTATATAAAACATGCCTCAGATATGCCAGTGATCCTGAACTACACTCAATATTAAACTTTCCGCTCGGTAGTTCTTTTGATACTACTGAATTCGAAAACTCTGCACCATATTTCTTTAAAATATTATATGGTAGACCATTTTTCATTGGCAATTTGGTTAATTTGCGAGCTCATTTATTTCATACATGTAAATCGGATATTCGAAATTTACTACCAACTGAAGACTCATTTCATCAACACATTCTTAGAGCCGCCTACCAGATAATTATTTGGAAAACAGCAAGTTGCATCAATCCAATACTTCCAAACCCTACAGATTTTGGTTGGGTTTCGAAGGATAATATATTAGTACCAAAACTTATGACCAGAAGCATCCGTCCCAATGTGGAACATGGAAACATTTTTTGTAAATGCAAACAGTTCCAAAATTGCATTGGAAATTGCAGTTGTGCTAAGGCCGGTTTGGCGTGCATAATAGGTTGTTTTTGCGAGGGCCGATGCCAAAGGTATTAATTTATAATTTAAAATTTTAGCTATGTATGTACTACATATTTCGAATATCAGTTTAGTGTATATATATATATATATATATATATATATATATATATATATATATATATATATATATATATATATATATATATATATATATATATATATATATATATATGTATATATATGTATATATATGTATATATATATATATATATATATATATATATATATATATATATATATATATATATATATATATATATATATATATATATATATATATATATTTTGTGAAAAGTAATCTTGGGTTTGTAGCATTTCATTACATAGAAATATGTAATGAAATGCTACAAACCCAAGATTACTTTTCACAAAATAAATATGAATAGCAAAGAATTTCAAAGCTAATATATATATATATATATATATATATATATATGTTAAATCACTGATTCTAAATTTAACTTTTTAAAAACAATATATTTAATTTTGTAGATAACTCGAGCTCTCTCTAATAAAAATACAAAAGGTTGAGTTGCTTGTAAACTTTACTGCGTGTTGCGAGTATTACAACTAGGTGACAACTAACTTTAAAAGGGGGTCTACAAGTATTTATATACTCTGGTGAGCTAACTCAGCAGTGTCAGATTAGTACAACAGTAATAGCAATTCTTTGAATTGACTGTAAGATTAAGCCTATTTAGCAGAATACATGTGAAACATAACAAGTACAGGATGCATGTGGCACATGATAAGTAATAACATGACTGGGAATCGTTATATTTGCAATTCAGCGAAATGCAATGTTCTGAATACAAGTATACGCTTTTCTTCGTATAGCAGATGTGAAATTTAATATAACAACTCCCTTCATATAGAAAAAGTTGGTGATATACAGCAACTTTTGAAACAGTAACATAAAATATAATATTTAATAACACAATGTCACTGGAATATAGTTGAACGAAAATATAGTCATTTTAATATTTTACGATATAGTCCTTTTAATTTAATTCTACATCGGTGTCATCTTCGACGTGGATTGATGGTCTTCTCCTGGGGAGTAGAGCAGTAAATCTCCTGAAGTGTCTGCTAGGTCCTGAAGAGGGCTGATCACTTGAAGGTCTGATGTCGATGGCAAGTTGTCTCTTTCGTCTACATTTACAGGTTATGTAGATGATAACTAGGCAAATAATAAGCGTTATAATAAAGTATGTAAACCAAGAGGTATGTTTTTCAATAAACGGTTGGTTTATCATATCGTCCAGGTCACGGGAATATTGGTCAAGTTTGTGTTTCGCTACTTCTAATTCTTCTATGTTGATGTTATTTAATTTGAGTGGTTTTAAATTTGGTAGTTTATGTTTTTCGGGTAAATTGCTACAACAGTCATATGGAATTATGACAGGATGTGGATTGTTATTGACTTCAGAGATGTCCTTTGAGCTTGCTTGTACTTTTGTGATTCCTATAAATGAACTGCAACCAGGTTCTAATTTTAGGATGGAGTTCTTTAGTATGAGTTCGGTGACAGAATTTCTTTTTGGACAGTTTATAGTTATTTGTAGGGCTTCTGAAATTATGATTAACCAGGTGTTGGTTTCTAGTTCTTGCACATTGTATCCATTGCTGAGTACTATTGATGTTTGGCAATTTCCGGGTAGACTTTTAATATTTCTGAATAAACGGGCTTCACAAGGGGCATCATTGTCTATAGGATAGGCGAACAGATTTGAACATAGTTTGGTTCCAAGAGTTAGAGGTTTACACATATTTGGATTTGGAACGGGTACGTACATCAATGAATCATCGTCTCTCGCGATATATTTATTAGTTATTGATAAAATGTGATGCAGGCCAGTTCTATTGTCCAATATGGGAATGGGATATAAGCGGTAAAGTGTATAAGATTGGGAATCTATTAAAGGGATCTTTAAAACGAACACTAAGTTGGAATTTGTTTGATAAGCTTCAAGTTCTATGATATCTAAATATTGAGCTACTTTTGAAAGTTTTAGTGGTAAATTATTTTTGTGTAGATTTTGGGATATTTCCTGTAATGATGAAATCAAATCTCCTGGTGTAATTATGGAGGAATGAATTATTTTTAGTCGTGCAAACGTTATAGAGTTAAGCACGTCGTTTAAGTTATCTTCTATGAATAGATAGCTTTCCATAAGTTGTTCGCAGATACCTAAGAATTTTAGTTTAATGTAGATTATGTCTACATCCTCGCGCATACTCACAAGAGCTTTTTCTATTTCTTTAATATCATTATTAAATGTAGCCTCATCAATATGTAACTTTTGTATAGTGGAATTAAAGTCTTTTATTACTGAGGTTGTTACTGAAATTTGGTTCCTTAATAAATTTTCTAATTGATGTTCGTCATTGTTTAATTTATTAATGCACTTGGTATAATATTCACCATCTGAAGCGTCAAGATTGCCAGTTATGGATTTAAATACAGATCCTATTCCGTTAAGAATTCCGCGTTTGTATCTCTTTGTGT
The DNA here is from genome assembly GCA_964058915.1 of Tetropium fuscum. Taxonomy (NCBI): domain Eukaryota; kingdom Metazoa; phylum Arthropoda; class Insecta; order Coleoptera; family Cerambycidae; genus Tetropium; species Tetropium fuscum. Next base: position 7,830 of record CAXKVY010001625.1, read on the forward strand.
CCATGTGGACTTCTTCAAATTTAGTTTCTATGGATTTAGAAATTTGGGTTAAAAGGCTAAGGTGAGTTTTAACTTCTGAATGAAAGACGTTAAAGGAATGAATGGCTGGGTCAAAAATATTTAACATTTGGGAAAGGATTTTGTCGTTGTTGTCAAATGCTGTTTTTAGTGATGTTATGTTTTTGTTAACCAGTAGCGTCCATTTGTCATGGGTTATGTCTATGTTTGTGTCTTCATGGTAATAGACTCCTATTGTGTTGTTTATTGTCTGTATTGTATATTGTGAAGCTGCTGCTCCGATCAGCAGAAGAAACCTGAAAATAAATTAGTTTTCGTAGTAAGGTTTCATTCTATCAAAGTTTGTTTTTGTTGTCTGGTTTGTTTCTAAGTTCCGTAAAAGGGCTGAGTTTTGATAAATTTCTAGAATTAGGAAGGGTCCGTTGAATTTATTTTTTAATTTATCTTTTATCTGTGACTCCTTTATATATACTTTGTCGCCAATATTGTATTCATATCTTTTTTCGGGAATATGTTCGTCGAAGCGAACTTTTGCTTTTTCTTTATTAGCTTGCGTTTTAGAACGTGCTACTTTGTAATAATGTGATATGCGGTTATTAAGGTCTCTAATATATTTGCTAATTAAATCTTTTTGATTGTATAAAGTTTCGGGTGGTCTACTAGACGTGTGTCCGAATACTAGTTCATATGGAGTAAATCCATGGGTCTTATTAACTGAATTATTATAGCAAATTACAGCATAGGGCAAAATATTGAAAGGGTGTTCATTAGGGTTTTCTGATAGATGTACTCTAATCATTTCTGCGAGAGTAGCATGGAATCGTTCCAATGATCCATTCGTTTGCGGATGACTTACGCTAGAGATTGTTACTTTAATATCGTATAGGGTACATAGATCACGTAATAGGCTGTTGTCAAATTCACGGCCATAATCACAGTGAATCCTTAAGGGTGTACCGAAGTGTTGGAAATAGAGCAATAATGTGTTTACGATAGATTTACCGGTTTTGTCGGAAAGAACATAAGCTTGCGTAAATTTTGTGAGTTCGTCTCTGATTGTTAATGCGTAATTTCTTGTAGGTGTTTCAAATACATCAATGTTTATTCTTTCGAAAGGTGTTTTGGGTGTCTCAGTTATTACTAAAGGGTGACTAAGATTTTTACGACATATTTTAGATTTTTGACAAATTTGACAATTCTTTATGAACTTTTCTACGTCTTTGGTTAATCCAATCCAATTATATTTCTCTTTTATTCTTCTTGTAGTTTCGTTAATTCCGCGATGTAGATTATTTTTTCCTGAATGGTATTGATCTAGGATTATTGGAATTTGTTCTTGATCTGGTGTTTTGACTATGTTTTGGCATACTTTTAATAAAATTTCTTGTTCAGCGAAAATGAAGGATAAAGTTTCTAGTATTGGTAATTCTACATTATTTTCAACGTAATAAGTTTGGGAAAGATCGAAATCATTTTTATGTTTGTAAAGTAAAATGAACAAACACTCTACGACTGTTTTTATGTCAGTTGGCAAAGGAACTATAAAGTATTTTCTGTGCCTGACAGTTTTGCTCGATACAATATTTACTTTATAAGTTTCAAAGTCGTAATTCTCTTCGAAAATATCTTCAATGATAGCATAGTGAAAATCTTGTAGTTTGTCCTTTTGAAAAAATGTGATAATATTTTTATTGCTTTTGTCTAAAAGTTGACCATTTATAAATTGAATTTTGGAATAATCTATAAGAGATGTTGTTTTGTATAGGTTGACAAAGGTCTCAAATTCGTTTGATATTTGTTCTTTCGTGATATCGTCGTATGTTAACGTTTCTTCTTCGTCAGAATTATTTGCTAAAATTTTTGAATTGAATTTCGAACATTCTTGAAAATGATTAATTTTGATTCTTGATAGTGCGTCAGCGTTTTTGTTGATTTTTCCGGGCTTGTACATTATTTCATAGTCGTATTCTTCTAATTTTAAACGCCAGCGAGCTAAGCGACTTCCGGGATCTTTTATAGAGAATAACCAGGTAAGAGGTCGGTGGTCGGTTATCAATTTAAACTTTCTTCCAAAAATATACGGTCTGAAGTGTTTTACTGACCATATTATAGCTAACAGTTCACGTTCTATTGTACTGTACTTAGTCTCTGCGTTACACAATGTTCGTGATGCGAATGCGATTGGTAAGTCTTTGCCGATAGGTCCCTGCGAAAGTACGGCACCTATTGCAAATGCGCTTGCGTCTGTTGTTAGTACAAATGGTTCATTAAAATTTGGGTATATGAGAATTGGGGATGATATTAAGGTTTGTTTAAGTTCGTCGAAAGCTTTTTGACATTCTTTGTCGAAAATAAATTGAGCATCTTTTTGAAGTAATTTTGTTAAAGGTTTGGAAATTTTGGCAAAATTTGATATGAATCGTCTATAATATCCAGCAAGTCCCAAGAAAGATTTTATCTCTTTCTGTGTTCTTGGTGGTGGAAAATTTTGTATACAATCTATTTTAAGAGGATTCGGTTTTACGCCGTCTTTTGTAATCAGATGTCCGAGATATGCAACTTCCTTCCGTAGAAATTCGCATTTATCTGGTTGAATTTTTAAATTTGCTTTTTGTAGTCTTTTGAAAACTTCTGTTAGTCGGGTTATGTGTTCATGTATAGTAGGAGAGTAAACAATTATGTCGTCCATGTATACTAAGCATCTTTCATTTTGGATACCTAATAAGATATTGTCCATTACTCTTTGAAAAGTCGATGGAGCATTTTTGAGTCCAAATGGCATACGAACGAATTCAAAATGTCCGTTTTCAACACTGAAGGCGGTCTTTTGAATGTCTTTAGAATCGATTTCAATTTGGTGAAATCCGGATGCCAAGTCTAAAGTGGTAAAGTATTGACAACGTCCAAGTTGGTCTAGGAGGTCAGAGATATTAGGTAGGGGATATTTGTCATCAATTGTCAGTTCGTTAAGTTTCCGATAGTCTATTACTATGCGCCATTTTTGTTTTCCGGATGCATCTAATTTTTTGGGCACTACCCAAACTGGGGATGACCATGGAGAAATTGAGGGTTGTATAATGCCTTGTTGTAACATTTTAGAAATTTGCGTTTTGACTTCTTCTTTATGCACCTGAGGGTAACGATATGATTTGGTAAAAACTGGTTTTGAATTATTGGTATCAATAGAATGTTTAATTTCGTTTGTGAAGGATAAATTATCTCCTTCAAGGTAGAAAATGTCTTTAAAATTTAAGCATAAGTTAGTAATTGCGTCCTGTTCTTCTTCATTGAGATGTTCTAATCGCAATTGGTTTAAAATTTCCTGTTGTCGGTCATAGTCATTATTTTGAAATGTGTTTGCAGATTGATTAATGTTAAGTATTGTATTAGAATTCGGTAAGGGTTCAAAATGCAATTTGTCGAAATTTATTGTTTTAGGCATTGCGTTTGGGTTTACAATTGAGGTAAGAAATTCACCTTTTTCATTTATTTTAACTAATGCGTTTGGTAAGCGTACTCTATCTTTTTCTTGAGCTAACAGTATAGCTTCAGTATTTTTAAGAGTACATTTTAATTTGAAGATTTGCTCGGTACGAGGTTCAATCGAAATGTTATTAATATTGTCAAAGTTACGGGGGGAATCTAAAATTGAATTTTCTGTTACTTTAAAGAGTGGTATGGTTTTAAAATCTGTGATTAATTGTTTATTTTTTAGATCGATAATGCAGTTATAATGTTCCAAAAAATCTAGTCCAATTAAACCGTCAAACTCTATATCTAAGTTATGAATGTATACCTTATGGGGATTATTATTTTGGAAAGGAATAAGAGTTGATTCTGTAATTAAAATTTTTTGATCAGTTATTCCCTGAATAACAACACTTTCAGAAAATCTCTGTTTGTAATTTTCACAAGTTTTAGGTTTAAAAATTGTTAATCCGGCTCCTGAGTCTATTAATATTTTAAATTTGTTTGTAGCATCATTAATGTAATACAAATTTTTTGAAGTTACTGTTAATAATGGACTTAGAAAAACATTTGCTCTGGGAAGTTTACTGTCGGGTTGAAATCGTCTAGATTCATTGTTTGTACTTGACTCGTAAGCGTGTCTATTGTTTGGTCCGGGGGATCGTCTTGAAATTGGGGAACTTGAAAATTTCGGTTTTTGTTTGGTTCGGGTTGAGTGTGATTGTCTTCTTGGAAATCATATTGATTAGCTGTATAATCAAGCGTGTTTGATTGATTAGCGGTATTATCAATTTCATTTGGGTAATTATATTCTGAAAAATCTTGTTGATAATCGCTTTGATTGTCATACATATTTGCTTCATAATTATCGATGTTTGAATCGTAATTAACGTGATGGGTTCGTTGCTGCGAAAATCTGTTAAAATTTTGATTTGGCTGATTTGTCGAGGTTGTATTAGCAAAGGAGGGTCGTTGATTAAAATTATTATTTGGTCTCATGGGAGGCCTATTTTGTTGCATATTTTGTTGAAAAGGTCTAGCTGGGTAGCTAGATCCATTTGGATTACTAGGTCTCTGTTGGTTAAATTGCGGATTTGGATTTTGATATTGTGAATTTTGCGGGTTCTGTCTTACGAAATTTGATTGTTGAGAAAATTGGGTATTTTGTCTAGTACGACATTCGCTTATAACATGGCCAGTTCGTTTGCAAAATGAACAAATTTTCTGTGGCATGTTATTAGGTCGTCTTACTTGATTTGCGAGATTTGAATTTGTATTTGAAAGCGAATTTTGTTTCTGAAATTTTTGGTTCTGAAAATAAGATAACTGGAGTTCCCTGCGAACTCTTGTTGTAGCTTCTAAAATATCTTTCGGGTTTCCTGCCCTAATGATTTGACCTAGGCGAGGCTCTAAACCAGCTAAAATCGTATTTAGTGTCATGGTTTCGATAAGATCGGATTGCGCGGTTTTTTGCGACGTAGTTAGCGTTTGTTTTTGCACTGCCGCATGCATCTTAGCGTTATGTGTCTGAAGGCGGGAAATAAACGTTAGCGCTGACTCGTTAGGCAATTGGTGAATCCGCTGCAAATCTTGAATCAAAGAGGTGAGATCGCGTTGATCACCGAAATGCAAATTTAGAAGGTATTTTATTTCTTCCCAGGTGGCTGGGTTGCGGGAATTGATTAATTCTGCTGCTTTGTTTCGTAATTTATTTTTTATGTGGAGAATCACAAAACTTTTCTGATCTCCAGTAGCCATACTGTATGCACAGTTGCACGCATTTAAGAATGACTGCAAGAAAATTTGATTTCCGTCATATTCAGGAACAATAGCAAATATCTCAGATATTCTGTATGGTTCAATATACGATGGATCTGGAATGGTTTCAGATTCGTTGTGTGCGTCTGAATTAGCCATTTCGTTGGATATTTTTTTTAACACTTAAAATTATTTAAATATCACTACTTAGTGGTTAGGGATATTTTGGTAACGTGGAAATTGGAATATAGAACTTACAAATTAAATCGTGATTTGCAAACGTTGCAAAATTGTTGCGATAAAATTGTACGATAAATAAAAATGTACGAGATGATTCTTTGAATGCACTTACGTGAAGTTGAAGAGCATGTGTGAGCACTGGTCCACTGTTGAGGGATTGGGATCCGCCACTACGATGAGGAAGGTGTCCTTGTTCTCGAAGTTCCTCGGTACAAGTTAGATGTCTTCTTGTTCTTGTCCGATTCGCTACCAGTTAGGCTTCTTGTTTCGTAATGTTGCCAGATCCTACCGACTGCGCCAATTGTTAAATCACTGATTCTAAATTTAACTTTTTAAAAACAATATATTTAATTTTGTAGATAACTCGAGCTCTCTCTAATAAAAATACAAAAGGTTGAGTTGCTTGTAAACTTTACTGCGTGTTGCGAGTATTACAACTAGGTGACAACTAACTTTAAAAGGGGGTCTACAAGTATTTATATACTCTGGTGAGCTAACTCAGCAGTGTCAGATTAGTACAACAGTAATAGCAATTCTTTGAATTGACTGTAAGATTAAGCCTATTTAGCAGAATACATGTGAAACATAACAAGTACAGGATGCATGTGGCACATGATAAGTAATAACATGACTGGGAATCGTTATATTTGCAATTCAGCGAAATGCAATGTTCTGAATACAAGTATACGCTTTTCTTCGTATAGCAGATGTGAAATTTAATATAACATATATATATATATATATATATATATATATATATATATATATATATATATATATATATATACATATATATATATATATATATATATATATATATATATATATATATATATATATACATATATATATATATATATATATATATATATATATATATATATATATATATATATATATATATATATATATATATAGATATATATTGCGTGCTTTCATGGCTAACATTGTATATTTATTAATATGTGCAAAAGCTGGAGGGTTTCCAATCACTGACTGATGCTCTGTGCAACACACTAGTATAATATATTTCTAAACATGGTTAAACGTGGTTGGCCGTCTGTTAGTCATCCACCATGAGATCTCGTTTTTGAATGACGTTTTTGGGGCGCCCAAAATGAGTTAACTCGTTGAATACACATAGCGATTTTAGACTCTACCTATAAAAAAGGTTAGTACCTACCTAAATAATACTTGGGCATCAGTAACCAAACATAACTAAAAAAAAACAAAGAGTGCTTGAACATTTCTAATTATTGTGGTATTCTTTGCAGCATTGTTCAAGGAGGTTTTTGAAGTGAATACTTCTTTAGCCGCATCAGAGTGATTTTTCAAGGTAGCGTCACGACACATTTTACAACATTTTCATCTCGCAAGTGAGATAAAGCATATGACAGATATAAGAGAGAGAGAGAGAGAAAAAAACAGAGATATCGAATGCAGCTTTGACTTGGGCATTGATCCCCTACAAGTGTTCTAAAGCGGAAAGCAATTTTGATATAATTTATGAACGATCGTGACAGAATCTGAATTAACCAGAATACAATATTACTTATGCATATCCTGCTTGATATATCTGAATTGGGCTTTCGAATCTGATCCAAATGGATGATGATTTTTTGCGGAGGATGCGTCCCTGCCACTACTTCACTTTCTTCGTGAGAAGGTTTAGATATGAACAACCACCGGAACAGTGCCACGACTAAATCAGGAACAACGATTGATGTTATATTCTCGAGAAATCTACACCATTTAGAATTACGAACATATGTGTCACACTGCAGTTACCATAAAGCCAATATGTAAAATACCAATCCCTCTGCCTCTCTTTCTCTCTCTCTTTCTCTCCCCCCTATCTCTTTCTATCTCTCTCACTCTCTCAACGAATCGGTAAAGAAGTATTCACTTCTATCACGTGTACAGTATATTGCACGCGGATTTTTTCTTCACATGCAGTGCAAAAACGTGTTTCTGGACCACAATTTTGAGTGGTACATACGCAGCAGGCCTTTGTTGGTCATTGTTTGTTTTTCTATTGGAACTATACTTTCTAGGTAGGTAATACAAATTTTCTGGCGGATTTTGTCAATTTTTTTGGATTTTGTATTTCGGATTTTTTCACAAGCGAAATTCAGTTGGGAGACGCCGACCACGAAACATGTCGTAAGAGTTTGTTTTAAAAAAAAGTGAAATGTGGGACAACATGTAGAAAACAATGTTTTACGAAGTAATTTTGATTCAATATTTTGCTTTTCATGTCGTGTCATCTCGGACTCACTTTTGCGAATAAGTTGCGTGGTAGTCAACATGTTAAATCATAGGTTAACACTACTTAAGTTGTCGATGTCGTTACGAATACGTAATAGAATGGCTTTTGAAATCTACACTAGGAGATATTAAATTCAAGTTCAAAGTCGGGACCCGAGTGCAAAGTCGGAATTAAGGAGAAAAGCAAAATAAATCTATAATGGTCCTTCTCCGTTTCGGTAGGATTTTAGTAATCTATATTATTTTTTTCATCGTCATTTTTAACTGAGATTCTTGTATAAATAACAATTAAAAGAGGTAATAAATAAAAAAATCTGTCATCCGATAAAAATAAAAATAGGTAATACAAGTTGATGGAGAAACATATAATACAAACTAATGATTTAGAATATTCATTTGACAGCGCCACTTGCAGTAATCAACTTTTTGCCCTAAAACGCATATCGCCATTTATCTTATTTCATAACTATTCTACTAGGCTAAGATACTAGGAAAAAAAGGCCAATAAGGGAAAGTTTTGCCATAGTCTCACCCTTTATGTTTTTTGAGTCGCTGAACATGAATATGAAATTTACTGATAGAAATTTTTCCCCGAAATTTTATTTTGCAAAAAAAAATTCTGAACGATCAATTAAAAGCATGGGAATATTGTTTTTAATGCATATCTCGGGGCTTTTGACTTCACAAATAAAAAGCTGAAAAAGACCTCGCAAATTTAAAGACCTCGAGAAAGCCTTCGACAAAGTCTGGCATCCCGGACTGCTATATAAATTACACATCGCGGATTATCCGATACGTATTATTAAAATAATACAATCATACATTTCCAACCGCAACTTCGTAATAGCAGTCAAAAGGGACACATCCCAACCCCGCCCTGTGCTATCTGGCGTACCACAAGGCTCGGCACTAGGACCCACATTATTTAATTTATACACGCACGATTTCCCAAATCCCAATGACGCAAGGATCACTGTTGCATTATACGCAGACGATACAGCTACATTAGCAAAAACCACGAGCCACTATTACAAAGACTAATAATGCAACAGCAGACATCTAACGTAGTAAATTATTACGAAAAATGGGGGTTAAAAGTAAACGGGGCAAAGACGCAAGTCGTGGTCTTTACCCGAAAAAGGGACACACCAAACTTAAAAATATGCATCAGCGGTATAAACATTAAAAACATGACTATATTAAAATACCTAGGTATAAATATAGATAAAAATTTCAATTTCGGAAAGCAAATCAAAGACATACTAGCAAAAGCCAAATTTAGATTATATCAAATAGGAAGTACAATGTTACATACGGACACAAAAACAGCTATTATACTGTACAACGCATATATCAGACCAGTTCTGACATATGCGTCCCCAATCTGGTATCCTTGCATTACAGAACAACAAAAGAAAGATTTACAAATCATCCAGAACAAAGCTCTCGGATTAGCCACAAATACACGAATCACCACACACACAAGAATAACCACACTACACCAAAATACAGGCACACACACATTAGACACATACATAGAAACACGCATCATACCACCATTCATAAACAGACTTACAGCACACACAAACATCACAATCAGAGAGGCAATGATACCCAAATTCAGAAACCCTCCAAAATACCCATCCTTAAACTACGTATATACCCCTTAAAACCCCCATACATACGCATCCAACCCCAAAACACTAAAAGAATGATATGAAAAAAACCAATAAAACAGAAAAAATCCTAAAAAATTAAAAAAGCATGAAAAAATAAAGCATGAGCTTAAAATAACAAAACAGCTAAACAAAAGAGGCATAGACAGGAAAATAATAAAATGTAACAATAAAAGAATGCACGCAAAAAGACCCAAAAACCAACTAACATAGATTAAGTAGATTGTACCAACGCTTTATCCAAGCTTTAATTTTTTGTAATACTAATTAACTAATCACCCGCAATATCCCGTCAAATCCAAAAATACCATAGGTCCAAGACAAAAATACATAACACCGGAAAGCCTAGAGCATGACAAAATTAACAATAAGTAAAACCGGCAAAAGTTTTCCAGACGGAAAAGAGGCCAAGATAGAAATATCAATCACACCCAAAGCTGCGCGAAATCGGATAATTAGTTCGCGAGATATCGCGAATCGTAGTTGCGAAAACAGGAAAAATCAAATTGGTTTTCTTAGAGAGGGAGTGAAGTTGGAGGCTCAATTTTTTTTCCAAATAAACCATTATGTAGGAAATACGAGGCGGCAGGCTGAGGTGGTGGGAAAATTAAGAGTGGGGTAGAGGGGGACCACAAAAGTTTTTAACATACCCATAACCTCTGAATATGACCGATCTTAAAAAATCAAATGGTTTTTTCTTTGTTTCTTCATATACGTTGACATTAGCAAAAATTGTTGTTGCAAACAAACGCCTAATGCGCAAAAAAAACGATTTGCATGTTTTTCAAACGGTGCTTCCGGTATGAGAGAAGGGGTGGGGGAAATATTGTTTTACCAGTCAACAGCTTTTTTTTCTAACTAGATCGAAATTGGATGATTAGGAGTGGAGCTAGGGGAGTTCAAAATTTTTTCTATGCGGAACGGAGAGGAGGACTCGGGCCGGGCTGAAAATGAAAAAAGTTTACAGAACACATATATAATACTTATTATTTTATATTTACATATACTTTTTACTACATTTTTTTCAATAGGTTATTTGACCAAGTATACAAATATTCTTTGGCAAGTCATAAAATATACAAATATATTGCTTCAAAAAACTATAAACATGTCACAGTCAAAATGTAAAAAACAACAACAACAATTCACAGATTATAAAACAAGTGGTGTAAAACGTAAGAATTGTATTTACACACAAATATACCTGTAAACAAATGTATTTAAAACAGGAAAATATGAAGTGATGGTTATAACCCAAATCATGATTCATAGCATCAAGCAAGTAGCATCAAATAAATTGCCAAACATTCTTATATTACAACACCATACGCAATAAGGCATCCGCGGCACGTGACATTTATGGGCATGGGTAGTTGGCGTGGTGGTAAACCAAAAAGTTAAAACATTAGACTGACTTGATTTGAAGAAATTTGATAACTTTGACAGCCGCCACGCCGCAGCCGACGAAATATAGAGATAGAAATAAAATAAATTTACACAGCATTTTTACTGGATATTATTAAAAATTTCAAATATCTCAAAAAGTTGTAACCTCAACAAATAGAATCCTAGTAACAAACAAAAGGGAATTAAATTATATGTAATTTTGCTTAAGAAATATAAAATGTTCCGTTTAAATTAAAAATGTTATAGCGGTGTGCGGTAGACCAAATGTAACTGAAGAAATGAAACACTTCGTATTTTATTTTTTAAATTATTTTAATTGTAGAAGGTACTTCAGATACTGCTCTTTCAACGTATAAAAAACAAGTCTGGAACTTGTATTGATAAAAAGTTACAAATATTCTTACAAACTCATGCATAATACATGTTAAATTATAAAATGTCAGATGTCTCAAAAACGGTTGTGCTTTTGGTATAGGGTACGTTACATATTTTTGGATTACCATTCAATCAACTTTTTGCAAATTCAATATTATATGAGATTCCATTTAAAATAACAAAGTTGTCATCGACTTATATATTGTTATTGTTGAATTCAAAACCTCCTCAATTTTTGACGTCGATTAAAAACAAAAAAAAAGTTAAAACAACGCCATCTGATTTTTTTAACATAGGTGAATAGGTAGCGTAGCGTAATAAATTTGTTTTTTCTTATTTTCGCAACTACGACATATCATGACTAATTATCCGATTTTGCTAAATGACCGTGTGTGTTTTGTCGTGCTCTTATTTTTTGTTATTTCTTTTTTTTGTAAAGTCAAAAGCCGCCGATATATGCACTAAAAACGACTTTCCCATACTTTTAATTAATCGTTCTCCCCTCCGTCCCTTGACCCCGTCTACACAAACCACGCCAAAATGATGTGGGGCAAAATTAATAATGCAAGTATAAAACATTTTTGAAATCAACTAAACGTAAAAAACATACTTGGGCTCCTTATCAACATTGAATATCCGCGCCATCTATACGAGGGAAGCGCTACTTACCCATTATGTGCGAACTGAAGTCGTATTTAATTCCCTACCCAGGCAGAAAACTTCACGGAAATAAGCTATAACCAAACTTATTTCAAATAACCGTCATATTTTCGTCCTTTGAACAACTAAAAAGTAAACTTTTTGAATCGCTCACTATTCTATTAGAGATAAGTTGTGCTAGAATTCCTTTAAACTTGAGAGTGACTCAGCTAGCATTCGAATGGCTAAAACGAGGACAGCAGGTAGCTATGTATCCCTCGCATGATTAAACGAATTCTATTACAATGTATTTAAAAACGTTTCGGTCCCTTTTTTGGGACTTTTTCAAAAGAGTATTTTATTTTGTGACATATATTTCAAATATCGTATCGTATAGATTACTTGACCGAAACGTCAAGTAATCTAATCAGTCGTATATATATATATATATATATATATATATATATATATATATATATATATATATATATATATATATATATATATATATATATATATATATATATATATATATATATATATATATATATATATATATATATATATATATATATATATATATATATATATATATATATATATATATATATATATATATATATATATATATATATATATATATATATATATATATATATATATATATATATATATATATATATATATATATATATATCGTATATATATATATATATATATATATATATATATATATATATATATATATATATATATATATATATATATATATATATATATATATATATATATATATATATATATATATATATATATATATATATATATCGTATATATATATATATATATATATATATATATATATATATATATATATATATATATATATATATATATATATATATATATATATATATATATATATATATATATATATATATATATATATATATATATATATATATTTTGTGAAAAGTAATCTTGGGTTTGTAGCATTTCATTACATAGAAATAAGCAACTAGACGAATAAGAAAGAAAACACACTTACCAGTACTATATCTGGACACACATACGGAAATGAATCACTATGCATATGAAAACGAACCACTTAGAAGTTGTACAAGTTCTTTCACCTTTCTTGAGGATCTTCAGAGCAGTATACGATTTATTTCATTGATCATTCATACTTGAATTTAAATTACCAATACACCAACACTTGCAGTGACATTTTATGACATTAGTTTTTGACGGAACTCATTCTTAGAATACACAAACCTAGTCTACTATTTATATTTGTTCTATTTGAACATATTATATATAAAAGCATTAGGCATACAGTTATCCAGAAGATGTTAAACTTTAAAATGCATAAAATCTTGTTGAACCTATTGAAAAACAACTACTTTTTCCAACTATATGCGGGAAAATATTGAATTATATATACAATAGAGTTCTGAAGCATTCAAAGAGGGAGTGATACAGAAATTGCTTGCTTAGTCAAAACTAAAATCATTTGTTGGTTGTATGTATTAATTGTTTCTTCGAAAATTCTCGAAAAAAATCCAATTTTCACCCTGGATATATTTATTAGCTTTGAAATTCTTTGCTATTCATATTTATTTTGTGAAAAGTAATCTGTATCACTCCCTCTTTGAATGCTTCAGAACTCTATTGTATATATAATTCAATATTTTCCCGCATATAGATGGAAAAAGTAGTTGTTTTTCAATAGGTTCAACAAGATTTTATGCATTTTAAAGTTTAACATCTGGATAACTGTATGCCTAATGCTTTTATATATAATATGTTCAAATAGAACAAATATAAATAGTAGACTAGGTTTGTGTATTCTAAGAATGAGTTCCGTCAAAAACTAATGTCATAAAATGTCACTGCAAGTGTTGGTGTATTGGTAATTTAAATTCAAGTATGAATGATCAATGAAATAAATCGTATACTGCTCTGAAGATCCTCAAGAAAGGTGAAAGAACTTGTACAACTTCTAAGTGGTTCGTTTTCATATGCATAGTGATTCATTTCCGTATGTGTGTCCAGATATAGTACTGGTAAGTGTGTTTTCTTTCTTATTCGTCTAGTTGCTTATTTCTATGTAATGAAATGCTACAAACCCAAGATTACTTTTCACAAAATAAATATGAATAGCAAAGAATTTCAAAGCTAATATATATATATATATATATATATATATATATATATATATATATATATATATATATATATATATATATATATGTATATATATATATATATATATATATATATATATATATATATATATATATATATATATATATATATATATATATATATATATAAATATATATATATATATATATATATATATATATATATATATATATATATATATATATATATATATATACATATATATATATAAATATATATATATATATATATATATATATATATATATATATATATATATATATATATATATATATATATATATATATATATATATATATATATATATATATATATATATATATATATATATATATATATATATATACATATACATATATATATAAATATATATATATATATATATATATATATATATATATATATATATATATATATATATATATATATATATATATATATATATATATATATATATATATATATATATATATATATATATATATAAATTTATAGGTGGATCCATTATTTTCACTGGCCTAAGTTGCGCAAAAGTACCCACACGATAAATAAAACTAATTCAAACGTTAGATAAAAATTTCTGGCTGGCAACGTAGGTACGATTATGATTAAATATTATACTGGGTTCCCCATAATAGACCCCATAATAGACCCATTTTAATATTTGAATTAAAATTTTTTTAGTTAACAAAACAAACTTTTTATTTTACTAAATTACAGCTAACTCTTTGGGATTTATGATAACTTATAAATATTTGGCTAATTTAATTCTAACTTTTAAAAATCATGTCTTCTAAATGTCTTCTTGAAGTTGGTGGCTTCAACACATTTTTTAATATTGGATAAAAAGTGGTTCATTACACGGTGTAGCAAACCTTCATCTATTCCTTCAACTTCTTCACGAATTTTGACTTTCAGTTCCTCGATTGTACCTGGACGACTCGCAAACACTTTGGCTTTTAAATATCCCGACAGGAAAAAATCGAGTGCTCTTAAGTCGGGGGACCTCGAAGGCCAAGGCAAATCTCTGAATCGAGAAATGAGTCGGCCATTAAACATTTCTCGCAGGACCCTCATTGAGTTTCTGGCGGTATGAGCTGTTGCCCCATCTTGCTGGAATAGTAAGGCATTGTTTAGTAATCCTCGTCTATTTAATTCTGGAACGAGAAATGTCTCCAGCATATTAACGTAGCGCTCGGATGTTACTGTTACAGCGCGGTTATTTTCATCCTCAAAAAAATAAGGGCCAATAATACCAAAAGATCCTTGATTAATAATTTACTTAAATCCCAAAGACTACAGAAGATAATCCCACAGAGAACAACCTATTTAGTTATCTCATAGGGAATTTATTAATAATATAAAATGGGTAGTCTATTGTGGGGAACCCAGTATAAATATTTCAACTTTAATATTTCTTCTATAAAGTCTTCCATGGTATATATTTTAATAATCTACAAAACAATTCTAACGCATATAGAATAAGAGCAGCACTGATTTTGATATGTAAATTTTCTTTTTAATCTAAACATTTTCTACGTTACGTTTTCAACGTTACTTTCTTATTCATTTTCAAAATACAGACCAAGAAACAAGATCAGCTTAAACTATAATATTTTAGAAATAATACATCATAAAACAATACGCGTTGGGAGAGACATTTTCAAGTAAACTATAATTTATTATTATTTATTATTACCATTTCCGCTGCTAATTTTTTCCTATTTATCTTTTAGGGTGATTCGGGCGGACCATTGCAATGCGCTATGAGAGACGGAAGGTGGATATTAGCAGGAATAACATCATTCGGCTCTGGGTGTGCCAAACCGGGTTTTCCTGATGTCTATACGAGGCTCTCTTATTATCTGCCATGGATTCGATCAAAAATGCGATCTGTGCGTCCTTGACTAACACTGACCTGATCCAAGATCAGGGTTGATGCTTGACGCAGTACCTTTTATAAGTTGGAAAAGCAATACGTACTTTTATCCCATGTAAATAGTTATGTAAATATTGTATTTTATTGCAAGTAAAACCATTATGTTGACAGCGGCAGTTTTTGCTAAATAGCACTTTCAGTAGAACGGTATTTTACATGACGGTATTTTATAGTACGTTATTAATAACCGGTTATAAATACTGTTAAAATGAAATTTCTTATTACCTATGATTACCATCATTTAAATATTCTGCAGCAATTTTGCACCTCAACCTGTTATCTGTAGAAAAATAAAAACAAAAATTTATCACCCTATTACTTGTACAGTCAGTTCCACAAGTAATACTACACAGTTATGTGATATCATTGTACATATATTTTTCATAATATACAGATACTTACAAATAGTAATATATTAAGGGGAAATGAAAATATTTTTCCATAATAATATATATGAATATATGTTAATAAGAAATAATACATTAAGTATTATTGGTGAGGATATGTTTGAACATCTAAACCTGAAAGGCCACTTCATGCTTATAACGTTTATTGCATGCTCAAATAATGCAAAAGTTTTCGCTTTTGTTACTATGAGACCGAATATTTATTGTCAAGTGACATTTGCCGCCATTAAAAGTCCCTTAAAGCAAATATATATATTTTTTTGTAAGTTATGAATCAAGAAAGCGGCGATTGAGACAGAAAATTGTAGCCAAGTAAAAGTAAGAAGGTCAGTCATAATTCTGGAGAAGATGAAGAAATTTTCTATTTGCACAAAAATTTAGTTATATTCAAGTACATTTAAAAAAATTTATTGATTCATTTTTTTTACCAAAAAGGTTTTCTTTTGCATTAAAAACATGGTGGCTCTCTGAAAAATTTAGTTAGATTCAAGTAAATAGAAAAAAAAATATAGATTTAATTTCTTTTAAATTGTTACAGAAAAGGTCACAGCGTTGTTATATATTTATAGATTTCCCTTATCAATGTATCACAAAAATTTTTTTTATTTTAATTTATCCTGTGTTATAGACATGACATGTAGTTAACAAACTTGAAATATTGTATGTAATCTTAAAAGTTAAAATACAAAATTTGGTAAATATAAGATTTTAAAAAATATTACAAAAAAGTACAAATCCAAAATTGATGTATTAAACATAAAATTATATGAAAATTTTGCTGATTATTTATTTAACTTGTGGGGGTGTGCAGACCCCCAGGTATACCCAGGAAGATTTTTGATGCCGGATTCGTGATCAGCGAACCCAAAAACCCCCGACTAGGTTATTTGAACTAATTTCTGTCATCGCTTGACGAGGAATTCCTGAAGACGAGGTTGATAGGGGGTGTACCGACCCCCAGGTACACCCAGAATGTTTTTTGATCGGATTCGTGATCAGCGAACCCAAAAACCCCCGGGTAAGATATTTGAACGAAGTTTTGCCATCACTTGTGGGGCAATTCCTGGAGACGAGGTTGATAGAGGGTGTACAGACCCCCAGGACACCCAGGATGTTTTTTGACGTCGGATTTACAGCCTTTTAAAAAAGGTTTTTTATGATGTAAAATGTGGCTGCAAATTTGATGCAGTTTTTGATGCATTTTTGCATACAAAAATGCCTTTTTTGACAAGCCCCCTTAGTTATTCACCGAACTTTTTTCTAAATTGTTTTTAGAATCGATTGCAAAAAACCCAAGGTCTCTACCTGCGTGTCATAAAAAGTGATAGCTTTTTTCACTCATTTTCCCCGTCTATAAAGAGAGATATGAGAATACCTTCAATATATTCGCAGCGGATTTTCTTGTTACACCAATAAAAAGAAAAATTTGGAAAATATCACAGAAAAGGTATCCTATTTAAGGTAGAATAAGGTAGTAAACTATTTTGTTTCAAATGAAAACCTAAAGTATCCAAGAAGCTTATGGGCTGAGTAATCTATGCTCAAAGCCACAATATTTTAGCATAAAGCTGTTGATATTTCAAAATATGCTACGTTAATTGCTTCTTGATCGGTAAATAATCACTTACCGACCGCTAAGTTCTAAACATCACTTACAAATGTCTCGACAAATTCAGAAAAATTACCTGAGCGTGCAAGAAAGTACTTCAAATTTATTTGCCAACGAAATAAAAAGTACATAATTTATTATTTATATGCTTATACTCGTTATACTTAAGTCGAGGTAATCAAGTCGTTTTTGTATCTGATGAGATACAAATACAACTGGTAAGTGTATTATCGTTCAATGATATATGATAAATGTGACTAATTTAAAAAAATATTGTTGTGTTAATTACATTAATTTAATAATAATTAACACAAATAAAGGCTTTCCAATAACTCATTTAGTCCTGAATATTTGTGAGCATAGTACATATTATACGAATCCAGTAGCATATTTTTAGAAAAGTTATATTACACAAAGAAAATTCGAAAGATGAATTGATGGTAAGTAGTAATAATAATGTTAAAATCTCTACCCCTTATTCTAACTACAATAATTAGTTCAGAAATTCCTAGTTCTTCTCGTAATATATTTAGATATATGTGTTGCGGAAATGTATTTACCAATGTGCACAATAAAATCATACCATATATGAATATAGATTCTCCTAGAGCGGCTGAAACAAAAAAATGTAAAAAAAATATCAAAATGTACCTAAACTAACCTATAGATGATATTGCGGACATTTTAAAAGTCACTAGGGCTCATGCATGTTTGTTGCAATACTCGTATATGACATGAGTTGTTGAAATACAAAAGTATTGTTGTACAAAACAGTGGTCGTTACAGAAATGTCAATCTAGCATTCGAGTGACGCACTACTAACTACAATGGATGATATGAATTTAAAGAATGAAGTAAGTAATGTGATTTAAGATATAATTTTAGCCGAGCAAACCATCTTATGTTGTACATATTTTTGGTATGGTAAGGTTCTGACAGCTGTCACTATGGACACTACTCACATACAATGAGTTAAATATGATGTAGATGGTCATTATATTTCATACCGGCGCGGCGCGGCGTATGACTTACGCCGATTGATGGCATATGGATCTGTATGATTTTTATTTCTGAGAGCAGTGATTATCGCATGCTTTTGAGAGCGGCTAAATTGAAATTCAGATACTACACTTTTCCACTCCTATTCCAGTGAATATAATAGCATTTTTATCAAAACTGTACAAACTACAAGATATGCTTCTTCTAGTTTAATAAATATATACAACGCTTACCTCAATATTAGCAAATTTGTGTCATAGCAGTTTCACTTCAAAATCTACAGTTAGTCAGTCACATTTTAAAAATAGCCCAGACATACAATGTAAAAATGTATAACTTAAAAAGGAATTATGATATACAGTATCATAGAATGTTTAAGGAGAATAATCAGGGAGGTAACCAATTAAATGTTGAATCAAAAATGTATCATACTTACGTGCCTGTTAATTATACTTTTCATTGAGTTTAGTGTAATATAGTAAAAGTAGGTTTGTTGGCAAAATAATTTCTGTAACTATCTAACAAACTCAGAGGTAGAGAAGTGTTTTTAAGAAGATTATGTATGAAGTTCCTTAATTAATAATAACTATGTAATTATAGGACATAACTGGTATTGTCTGGTACATAATTATATATTAACCTAAAATTACAATCGTTAATAAAATTGATATTTATAATCATGGTTTATTATTTAAATCAATTCAGATTACAAGTCAGACCTGGCATTGATAATGGAATTCATCAAATCACTATTTCAAATATTGTGGATATAGTTCAATAAATGTGTGACAAAAAATATTGGGCCAAATTCCCTACAAAAGCCGAAACACGTAATAGAGCTAAATATAAATCAGCAGTATATAATAATAAACATAATTTTTTAAGTACAATCAAGTGATGTCACTCATCATTTACCTGGGATTGAGCATATAACTTTAAATGAATTTAGCTCAATAAATAATGTTCAAACCACAAATGGTTTACCAGTGTAGACACATCGTGGTCTAGGTTTGTACTTGACACCAAGTCGGTTGTGGAGAATGAGCAGTGCCGAATCTATTGGAACTACAGGAACTCAATTAGCCAATAGCCCTGACATGCCAGTAATACTGCTCGCCGATAAAACTTAGACCATATTCGTTATAGAGTTTCGTCTTAAAAGAAGAGGAAAATCTTCGAACTCTGTAGGTTTCATTCAGGTCATTCTGTTAGGATTGTGGTTTTGATGATAAGTGGTCTCGAGGGTGAGAGAGCCATGCTGCTATCTAATCATTAAAAATCACTAATGCTATACTAATAAAAGCGTATACTCATTCTTGAGAAACACTGAATTTTGCTAACGTTGCAAAGTTAACATTTTCCTCATTTAACATATATATTGATAAATAATATTAAATTAGCAATTCGAGAATCCGAAATTTACTGTAGCTATATTTGACGGATAAATTGTTTTTTAAGCAGTGACTACGCGTTCCCTTTAGCATGTGTTTAGAAATTCAGGGCGGCATATTACTTTCATTAGTCGATTGCATTCATCAATATTGCCACAGCGCATTTAATAGATTCTTTGTCATAGATTTACCACAAATATCTTAGTGCATATCTGTGTCGCTTTATTGTTTTGTGAGTTGAACATTGGCAGTTCTGTGACGCTGGCCTGGGTCGACAGATCTATGGTCTAATTTCCTGTGGCGTTGGCCGCGACGCTTCCTTTTCAGTTGAACGCGTGAATGACATACTAGTTTTTCAGCGTGTTAAGAGTTTAAGTGATTTTCTTATTTAAATAACGTATTATGTACGTTCCGATATAATGAGATAATGCAAGGAAATCATTGTTCATATATTGAGATTTTGGATGAATATACAAATACCACATTAGTGGGATCAAATAACTTTTAATCAACACATTTAGAGCCTGCGTTGGGTTGAACTCCCTAGAGTTGATTGAGGGACACATCTGAGCTATCTTTTCGAAGCCGTTTTCCAACTACTTGGACCACCTTGCTGAAGTCTATCGACCCCTGTAGCTGCGTAGAGATACAGGAGAGATCCATTGATATTGCTAGTGTGTATGCTTAAGAATATAAAATTATTACGAGCCCTCAGCTAACCATATATATATATATGTATATATATATATATATATATATATATATATATATATATATATATATATATATATATATATATATATATATATATATATATATATATATATATATATATATATATATATATATATATATATATATATATATATATATGTATATATATATATATATATATATATATATATATATATATATATATATATATATATATATATATATATATATATATATATATATATATGTATATATATCCACCTGGTTACTCCCGCTGTTTAATCAAAATATTTAGGTAGGCATTGCCCCACTATTTGGTATATATTGATTGCGGAAAGGTCATCGTGAACTTTGATATTTAAACCGTTTTCTGTATAAGCTGTTTATGTATTTTATGCTGCGTTTCCAGGTATAATACCACATTTTTGCTAAATTCTTTAATTCTTTTTGTTGTATCACCATTTCTAACTTTCCAAGTAAACCTAGTAACAAGTATACTGTGTGTCTTATTTTTCCTTCCCCCAAAAATTATAGAAAGTGCCAAAGTAGATTAGATACCCAGGATAATTTGGGGCCTATCTGACTTAGTTGCGCATGGTCAGTGGCGCCCACGAGAATTTTATTTTTATTTTTATTAAGAGCTGAGCTAGCTTAGACTTTTTCTTGCCCACTTTAAAACGCTGTTGAATGTACTCCAGGGGTAATAATTCATAGAATAACTACACTTAGCTTGCAGTGCTTGCACTGCTGAATCAGCCCAGCAGAGTATATAAAATCATATAATTATCTTTTTGTCTTAGTTGTTATACTCAGTTATAACTACGAAGTTATGAAGTAAAGCTTAGGAAGCAACTCAAACTATTGTTATTTATTCAGGATAGAACTGCCCTTGTGGATAGTTAGGTACGAATTCAAGATTCAAGAGTTACTAAGTGACATATTTAATATCTCGAAAGGCTCGAGCAATGAGATGGGCTCCCACCCTGTTTAATATGCAATAAAGCCGATAGATATCGGAAAAAAAAACATACTAACCAACAAAACATTACAGCTGGCTGCCTATGCGGATGAAATTAATATTAAGAGCCGAAGAGCAGAGGCAGCACACCAAGCCTATTTAGAATTAAAATCACATGCAAAATATATTGCCTTTGAAATTAACTAGTATACAAAATTACTAACTAGTATATAACTAAACTAGTATATAAAATATACATTTTGAAAAATATACCTATATACATTTTGAAAAATATACCTACTACTCAGCCGAAGGATATACCTACTGGAGTAGTGTAGTAAAGGGTATAATATAATGGAGTGGACTTTCCTGTGAAGAATTGTCTATATAAGGTGAGTAAGTAGAGGTAGTATCGGAAATTAGCGGAAACTATAAATTATTGAAGTAACTGCTGTAGAGGAAATGATAAACTCGTACTATTAAAATGATTTGATGCGCACTGTCAGCCGCCAGCCTATCTATCACGCAACCAGTGGAACAATACTTATAATACAAAAAGTTTATTATGCCTGTAAAATCACCAAAAATAAGTTTCTAAAAATAAGTGGGTTTTCATTCTTGGGTGGAAGAGTATAATATTTAAATAAAAACTTATCACATAATTTGTTATAATAACCATGTAAATTCTCTCATTTTAAAACAAATTAATGATGTCTCCGAGAACTATTTTTAAACTATGTATATCATAATCAACGATAAGGCAATTATCAAGATTTTGACCTATCAGATGTATTAATAATTTATTTGTATGCGTAGTTACCGGCCGATGAAGCAGCTATTGTTTTTATCCATACTCACCTAGAAGTCAAGGTATAAAATAACATAATTTCGAGGTTGAGGTACCTCCTTATTTTCTTCCATATAAAATTTTCAATAAAACCTGTTATAATCAAGACATTTTGTTGTTTTGTTTCCCCTGCAATTGAATGAACCGGAATGTATGAAATAGTACATAAATGTAAGGTTTAAGCAAGTTTCGTGAAACCTTGAAATCATTGTCTGCATTGTTTGTCGATATATAACGCCTTCCATATGATGATATGCATTTGATCATGTATTTGATCATGATGATCATATTTTTTTCCGAAAAATCTTATTTTATGCATTTTTCAGTGAAACGGTTAATGTTATAGAAAAACTGTATGAAGTAATTTTGAAGGGCATTCAATTTTCTACAAAAAAGATCGTTTACATCAAAGTGATAGGATTCATAGTTTAAAAGATATGCATTTTAAAAATTAATTGACAAAATATTGATAAAATAGCTAGTTTTTATGTCTTTTAAATTACTAAAATGGATAAAAAAAAATTTCAAAAATACATTTTTAGCTTTTTATTATATAGATCATAAAATTTCTCGAATTTCTGTATATTATGTTGGATACGACTTGTCGAAATAGAAAAGTTGTTCCAAATATTGTTTATATCCTTTATAACTCGGTAAAACTTTGTCGAATTGTTAGATTTAAAAGCCGATGCCGATACTTCGAATACATTAATCACATCACAATATGTTGGCAATTTTAGTTCATTTAATTCACTAGACTCAAATCCAATTAAATAATTCTTGTCTGTAGTAATTATAGTCTCATTATAGTCTTCGTCATAATTATCTTCAGTAATATTCATACATTACAATAAATATTACATACATTACATTGATAGAGAAAGGCATTTTTTTAACGGCAAAAGAAAACTAACCTCGAAAATGAAACGCAACAATCGACGCTACGCTACAAACGTTGCTGTAATGTAATGAAAATAATCAAGAAGAATAGTAATCCATCGGAAGTGCCTCTATCGTTTATATTTGGAAGCTTGACTAGGGCCAATCAGGAGTATACCAACTAATTGACACTGAGTTAACTTGAAACGAAGAAATAAAGAAAAGTGTTTCGCGTCGTCAAGTAAGGCTTCGGAAATTAAGGTTATTGCGATAAATTTGAATTAACTTATATTTTTATGTTTTTTAAGCTTTTTCCAGTTTGACTTTTTTTTAACTTCTTTTATCATTTTTTCTATCGATATAGATAAAAAAAATATTTTTTAATAGAATTTTAATTACTTAAAAAAAATAATTAAGTTTTTTAGTAATTTAAAAGAGATAAAACCACATAAGTAGCTATTTTATCAATATTTAGTCAATTAATTTTTATAATGCTGTATATCGATACTATGAATCGTATCGCCTTGATGCTAAGGACTTGCTAAGGAATGCCCTTTAAAATTGACTA
The DNA here is from genome assembly GCA_964058915.1 of Tetropium fuscum. Classification (NCBI taxonomy): domain Eukaryota; kingdom Metazoa; phylum Arthropoda; class Insecta; order Coleoptera; family Cerambycidae; genus Tetropium; species Tetropium fuscum. Next base: position 32,198 of record CAXKVY010001625.1, read on the forward strand.
TTTTATATAGTTTTTCTGTAATTTTGACCATTTCACCGGAAAATGCAAAAAATAAGATTTTTTTTTTCGAAAAAATATGACTGGTGACATACCTATATACCAAATTATATCAGTTGACGTCAATCAGCTGTGAGTACTTTTAAAAAGTAACTAATCACCTTCAAATTAAGTCAATTGCAGTAGCATTAAATGCCGCCAAGCTATAGAAAATTGAAAAAATATTCCTAAATATCCTATATATTTTAAATGGGAAAACTAAAATAAAAAATAAGTACTTAGAATTAAAATTAATGGCTCAAATTTGCAGAGAATTTTTTTTCAACATATAGAATAATATATAGAGTAACATATAGAATAACATATAAGAATTTTGGTGTGGGAGCGAAAATATAGATATAGATATAGATAGAAAATATAGAAAATATAGCAAAAAAATATATGAAAGATCCCCTTTAATTTTTACTGAATTAGGGTCAAATTGAAAATTGTACGTTTCTCCGGTTGGAATGTATCTGAGATTTATTAATCTCTTCGTTACTTGCTCCAGTACTATTTTCCAAATTAAAGAATTAAGGAAGATATTGTTTGAGAGATTCGACGCCGGACCCTCCATATTCATACTCCTCAGGTTTACTCTAAGGAATAATAATCTCTAAGGCCTCAATAGGCCTCCCTCTTATAGGGAACTGGTGAGAGGAGGATGGTGAGGTAGTATTTATCTACATTTCGGTGGTGATATTTATCTACAGACTACATTTCGGTGGTGTTGATGATGTAAATGGCATCAAAACCGAGAATTTAACAAATTTTCACACATTTTTGTTTAGTTCTCGGTTGATTCGCCTCTTTGGTTTATTACTTTTTGACGTTTGGGCACCTGTTTTGCTACTACTTAAAAGATACAGGACTTTTCAGACAAGAGAAGAGAAATTCCATACTGGTGCCTCAATCTGCCCACTCTCCAGATCTTCCTAGGGATTGTTCATCTTTATGGCCTCAACCTGCCTGCTACATATTTTCTGTCGAATCTGCTCTGTCGAAAATATTCTGTGCTATATTTTTTAGATTTACCTGATCCAGTACCGATACCTGTCATAAAGTAATAGAAACAATTACATATTGCCAAAATGTTCTGTGATTTATTAGAATTTCTATTTGACACAATAAAATTATCGATATACTCTGTCTTTGTTTGTGGTATGGCGTCATTAATAGATTTTTAATAATTAATACTGAGGAAATGTTTTGCATAATACCTTATTAAATTGACAATCTATGTATTATTCACCATGGTCTCTTTAAATAACAGTAGTATACAATACTACAGAAAAGTTGCATAATAATTGAAACATAAATGAGATTGTAAACTCATAACAAAGACCTTTTTATGTCTTAGAGGTTACTGAAACAGGATTAGATAGATAGTTAGTCACGGTTAGATAGGTGAAACATAAGTTACTGTTTCAATATTATTAAGAATAGGATATATTAGTATCAGCGTATTCCATTTTATTATGGTATTCGCTGCTAAGTCTATTAGATTTGATCGGGTAAAACTAAAATCAATTTTCATCGGAGTGAAAAAAGTGTTGTACAAGTAAGTGTTCCTCACAAGTCTCCACCTAAGATTTGAGAGAAAATAAATATTTGGGTAAATGGAGATTTTTGGAGGTTTTGCTTTTGGAGCCAAATGCAATAATAAATACATAAACAGTCGTATTTATTATGGCATTATTATTAATGTTCATCTACCGTCAGTATATTAATCTATCTCAAGAATAAAAATCTCGCAGATCTAAAACTTTTCTAACAAACGATTATGGCAATGCAGCATACTCACCAAAATTTCATAAAAGTCGATTTATAAAATCACCCTAGTCCGGATAAATTAGACCAAAAAAGGTGAAGACACGGAAAAATTGAAAGTAGCGATTTTCGTTCCCGAATCTTTGAGAGGTGGTCACTGGCAGACTACATTTCGATTTTCGGAATTCTCATCCCTTTGATTTAGCCGCCATTTTGAATTTAGAGGTTAATTTTTCATTATTGAATACCTTGTCTATTTTCAATTTCACACGAAAAATGGTAGTGACCAATGTTGTTTGGAATTATGTTTCCTACAATTTTGGTTATTATCATCTTGACCTGAAATTGATAGTATATTTTCGATGAAGACCCAAAAGAGACACAGAACGTATAAACGTATAAACGATAATGAACAAACTTATTGAAAATTAAAACTGCTACAACTTTGATCATTATTGTTTTCCCCATTATCGTTTTATTTTATTTTGACCTGAAATGAGACAGAGGTAAAATTTAATATTGATTTATCTCGTTTATTATTGATTGTAATGTATAAACGATGAAAGACAACTTTATTGGGAATTAAATTTGATGCATCTTTGATGCCTACCTCTTTCTTGTACAAAGATAGACGCACACTTATGGCAAATAAAGGTGTAAATAAAAATTTAAACTTTAAAAAGACTAAAATACAAATTAAAATTTGTTCATTGCAATTTTTGGTATGAAATTAAAAATAAGAGATTCAATACAAAAAAATTCACTCTTAAATTCAAGCTGGCGGCTGAAGCAAGGGGTGAGAATCCCGAAAACCGAAAGTGATTCTTCTCCAACGATTCAGGAAGGAAAATCAATACTTACAAGTTTTTCCGTGTCAAATCCTAATGTGATTTAGCTACCCGTAGAGGTTTTAAAAATGTCTAACTAAAATTAAACTAACTTGTACTAACGCGTACGTCGAAATAACTTGAACCACAGCATTACCATTGATGACGCAACGCCCAACATTCATTAGTTTTACTATTTATGAGAAATTAAGTACCTACCTATTCTTATAAATCTCGTGGACCTAAGTTGACGTAATGTTGTTTGTTTGTGTTTGGATATTTTTACAGAAGAATTTATTTTCCAATATAATATTACTTCCAGTTCGTTAGACAATTTAAAACGTTGCGGCGAACTTTAAAAATAAACCTATACCTACTGCGATCAGATCTGCTATGATATTCCTTAAAACCGAAATTTAGACCGCTGGTGATTCTCCCCCAACGACTCGCGAAAGAAAATCACTACTTACAATTTTTTCCGTCTCAAATCCTAATTTGATTGGGTAGAGGTTTTAAAAATGTCTAACGTTTGACTTCTGATCTGACGTTTACAATATGATGATGGCTGAGCCTTCTCAGTCCTCGACGAAAATGAACTAAAACATAAATATACTAAACTAATGAATATTAGTCGTTGCGTCTTCACTAACGGAATAAATCACAGACACAGTGTTTATGAAATTGTCGTAACGCGTACGTCGAAATAACTTGATCATTACCATTGATGACGCAACGCCCAACATTCATTAGTTTTACTATTTATGAGAAATTAAGTACCTACCTATTCTTATAAATCTCGTGGACCTAAGCTGACGTAATGTTGTTTGTTTGTATTTAGATATTTTTACAGAAGAATTCATTTCCAATATAATATTACTTCCAGTTTAGTCTAGCTGACCGAAAGCATGATTTTTTAGGATCATTCGTTAGACAATTTAAAACGGTGCGGCGAGCTTTAAAAATAAACCTATACTATGATCAAATCTACTATTAGTGGCGCATTTAAATTTTCTTGAGGCTCAGGGTATATATTAAATTTGTAGCTAGAGTAGTAATGTCATCAATTTTATTTCGAATACTGGTGATATTCTTTTCGAAATTATCCGTGGCGTCGTTCGTTTACTTATGCTAGATACATTTTCCTTTTCTGCAATTGATTAAATAAAATGTCGACGTGGGACATTATAAGATCAAAAAAAGTCAATTTTAGAATATATTTTTTATAAATGTGCCTATTTTTCCGAAATTTCAAAAGCGGAGGATCTAAAATGGAAAATAATAAATATAAAACATTCGAGTAGATTATTCAATCGCCGACAAATACTGTATGCTTTGTTTCTACGAAGAGTATCCCATAGAATGTTGCATATTTTATTATCTATCACTAGTTTCTCATATGTACTTACAAATACGAAAAAATATTAATTTCTAAAATCATTAACTGCACGTGTACTTATAAAATGTCTTACTCTACACTTCATTGTTATGTATATACCATTCTCCCATAAAAAGTAGTAACATTTCACCTGTTCAATGTCACCTGATGGTTTTTGTAGGAAAATATAAGTTGTTGGCTGAAATAACACACAACGTCAATTAATAATTAAAAATATTTTAATAGAAACATACAAAACCATTCATAAATTAATAATAAAATCACTTACGGCCTAGAATATTATCACTATGTATATACAACAGCAAAATTATCATAAATAATTTATATCAGTCTCTAGAACGTCACAGACGAAATTACTATAAGGCACCTAATAGAAGTATTACCTAAATTTATTTACATATTCGCAATTCTGACTTGAAATACTGGGAAGGAATTGAAATTAAGGGTATTGGAGAATACTCTGTGGCAATACTTAGCGATCGTGGGACTACAGTTTTTGAAAATACCAAAGTTAAAAGAGCTGCACCTGAAATCATTGCTAAGCCTAATAATAATAAAAGATACATTAAAACTACTTGTGCAATTGGCAAAACTGAGGTGACTAGAGTTAATAAAATCCATACTAAAGAAGGGAGCTCAGGACATGTTAGCTCTATCCAGATCAAAGGAATTGTAAGGTCGTTAAAGGGTCTAGTTTTGCTATTTAATATAGTCTTCCCAACACCTAGATTTACTTGAATTTTAAGAGTAGATTCGTCTAGAGGTATGCCCAATTCTGGCTGTATTTTGGCAATACTTCTATGCTTAACCTCATCGGGGTATAGACCGTCAATTGTTTCTAATATTTCCGGATCAACATTAAAAAAATGTGGTTGAGATAAAACGATGGGTATGCCATAGTAACAGGGAGCAATATTCTGAAGACCCTTTGCTGGGCATTGACCGTGAATACAGTAACACTCATTGCTTGGATTCTCTTCAGGCGAGACAAACATATTGTCCTTCAACTTGTAATTATAAGATCTAAAACCTTGTTTTGTGGTGCTTTCTTCTAAGAATTCCATTGGAACCGGTCTGCAGAAAGCTTTTCTAAATAAAGTCAGGTTCATGTTTTTGCTCATGTCTCTAGGAAATATTGTTCCGTCGAATTTCCCTTCCACGAGCTCGCATTTTTTTGTATTGTTAGGCGATCCATTACCTGTAGGTTCAACATAACCCCATTCCCTCAATCCAGGAGAACCATTCCACCCAACGATATGAAATTGCGAATTTCTCTCCTGCTCACTAAGCAAATTTTCGTACTTGGACGATTTCTTCGTTGGATCTACACTTATTGTCACTTCATTCGTGTTATCTCTATTCATGAGCTGGAAGAGAAAACAAATTACAAACTGTTAAAATGTAGACATCACATGTTTCTCACTAAATTAAACATATAGAAATTAATTAAAAATTAAATAATTCGCTACCACGCGGTATAAATTCATAATTTCGGAGGACCTAGCTACTGTAAGATGTATATATATATATATATATATATATATATATATATATATATATATATATATATATATATATATATATATATATATATATATATATATATATATATATAATTATATATATATATATATATATATATATATATATATATATATATATATATATATATATATATATATATATATATATATATATATATATATATATATATATATATATATATATATATATATATATATATATATATATATATATATATATATATATATATATATATATATATATAATATATTAATTACGCCAATACATAATCTCGAATTAAAACATCATTATAAATAATAAATGCATACAACCGAGGAGAGAGAAATTTTAAGAAGTTGAAGGTGCCATTTTACATAAATTGGCAACGTTTCCTGGTCGTTGAATTATTAATATTCGAATAATAATTTACTCGATCCTTACTTAAGTTGATTGATAAAGTGTAATTACCATATTAATACGAAAACTTTATGGTTCTATGCAACAACATCACTTGATAACATAATTTTTACCATTATTTAACATACTTTGATAATATACCAATTTTAATCTTGGCAATTGATTATCCATTTCATAAATGTCAAAACGTCTTATTTTCAATATGTAAAAGAATCTAGTCGATATAGGTAGGATGAGGCCATATATAGTGAGGTTAATGGAGGCAATTTGTAATGTCAAAGCTTAGGGCTTAGGTATTATTTGACATGGTTTAAATATTTTAGAGTAAATTGTTGGTGTTTACGTCTCGAATAGTATATTATAAAAAGCAACTACGCTCTCTCTAATATTTGCGATGGGAACTCAGGACATGGATATTATAGGTTCTTTTGCGGCATTTGATTTGTTTTATATTTTTATTTATCATAGAACATTATTGAGTGTTTTTAGCGCATATCGTTGTGCCACTTTGTCTTTGATCTTTTTTATCTGTAGTTCTCTATGGCTAGCGCAAGAGATTTACGGCAAGTAACCTGAACTCGAGACTCTCGTTCCACTCTCGTTTACAAAGTGCTTTCTTATGAAAATAAATGCGTTGTTATTTCCATATAGTGGAATTCATTAAGAAAGTCACAATTGTCACATATGTTGTTGTGGTTATGATAATGAATACATGTATCGAGGAGGTCGGATTGATTAAATTTTGAACTTAAGAACTTGCATTACGTTAATCCCTAGTGTTGATTGAGAAGCCTATCGCTAGGCCACTCCTGAAGCCGTTTAACATCAATTAAGGCTTCTTACTTTAAGTATAAGTTTCACTTCAATTCTTGGCTTCGCTTTGGGACTTAACTTCAAATCACGCCACTTACTTCGACACTTGTCCATTCATTAACTTGGAAGCCACAGTTTATCTGGCCCCTTTGATTAGTGAGTTACTTTCTTCTCACTTGTAACCTTCGTTGAAAAGTATACAGTGCACCTTGGACTTATCTGCCAGAGCCTTTCGTTTTGCTTGGAACGTTCGACTGACCTCCGCTGGTGTGAAACTCATTGTTTATATAACCATAGATTTGGATACTAGAGTGACCCATCTCACCAGGAGACCATTTTACATGCTCTAGTTTAAGTATACTACAACCAGCCACACCGTCCTTTAAAATACATTTTTGTTTTTGTCGGTGTGAGTTTAATGTGTAATGTGTGAGAATTATTTTTAGCCTATATATTTTAAATTTCATTTCACCATAGTGTACGTATACCTGAATGCTTCCGCTACGTAAATTGTACTCTATGTTTATTATGTTGAGCCGTTGGCTAAATTTACCGAACGTATATCTGAATATTTTCGCTACTTAGGTAGTATGTTTCCGTAGGCATAGTCCCAATTATTTCCTAATATTGTTTGTGGGTATCAACGTGCACGCTGAATCTATACAGGTAATAGTTTATATATACCTACCGGGCTTTAATTTAATACCGAAACCCACGTGATCAGTTTATTTCTGTTTGAATTAATTTCTATAAGTTGGTATTTAAGAAGTTACCATGTAACTAACTAAATAGAGACATTTCATAGAGACTTTTATGAAATGTCAATTCATAGATTAATGGTCAGTTCACAGGCGTGCTTGAGGGTTTTCAATGTAATTATGGCACGTGGGTTTCGGGATTAAATGAAACATAATATACTACAGGAAAAGTCCACAGATTAGTAGGTTCGGTACCCACCGATCTTACTAATTTATTTCTTTTTTTCTAAATAAGCTGAACTAGCTTAGGAAAGCTTTTATTGCCCACTGTCACAATCGCTGTGAAATATACTCTGGAGGATGTGTAAACATATTGTTTCCAATATGGAAATGCATTATATTTATTTATACTATAGAAAAACAGTGGGAATATAAAATCCCAGGAAACCCCTCATTTCCACATTGTTGTTATACTTAAAATACAATGGCCATAAATACTTACTAATGAATATGCACTTAATACGAAATAATCGCTAAAATACCATGAGAAACTACTACTTTGAAAGTATATCCTTCCTAATATTGTTAGGAAGGAGATGAGGTAAAATAATTATATTTTACTTAACCTAGTTCCTATCGCTCGCATCCTCCTGCATCTTTCCCGCATTGATCTTGACATACTTTTCGCGAGTAATTTATAAATATTAATATACGAAATATTTTGAAGATATAACAAACATGCAAGATAGAGAGTGAAATTAAAACCAAGATGTGTTTACTCTTTTACTTTACATAATGTTTATATAAAAATATTAAGTAGGTACAAGGTACCTAGATGTAAATAACTAGGTAAATAGATATATAATTACATGGCTAATCCATTAAGAATCATTCGGTCCTCGGTTTGAGAAAAAAAAATCTAGACAAAACAGACAAAAAAGTCTTTTTCGAGTCTTTCTAGAACACCATATAGAATGTTACAGTCATATTGTTATATTGTTGATTTTCGCATCTAGATACCTTAACTAATTTCCGGTTAATTTTTCTTATTTAAAATATATAGATCCTTACCCGTTCTAATATCCCAAATCTTTGAAAATCAATCCAGTTTGGAAGGAAAGTGTTAGCTGCAGTAACAAGTTCATCATCATATCCCCATAAATATTCCTCAACTGTGAGGTTAAGAAAAGATTTCGAGTCTAGGGTTTGACTGAGAGTAGCGAATCCAAAATTAGTAAAATATGAGGCATCCTGCAGGAAAGCTTGAATGCCCTGTAAATAATTATGACGTTATTATTCATATGTAAAGAAAATGTTACACTCCGCGAGCTGTATAATGCCCTATCGTCCAACGATGACATCAGCGGATCTTAGTTTAGGATCCGGCGCATATATAAAAGCATTGCACAAAGATGGGTATACATCTTGCCCGTCTTATGTCCACTTCCGATATAATAAATACCTATCACATTTTAACGTTATCGATCGAACATACAGTAATCCGGCGTGTATGCCGAGGAGTAACTGAACCAACAGGATCCGCTGATATCACTGATGTGTTTCGACGGTCAAAATATTGTATATGATTTCATTAAGCAACTAGCAATACTCTTTACATCTTTAAGGTTGGCGGTTACGTCACTAAATTCTTTGTTAAAAAATAATAAAACGAGAGAGACAACAAAAAGAAGTTCATTATATGCGTCTGTTGATATATCCGATTAATGTTGTCGTAAGCTGCTGTACGAAAAAGAAAGAGAGGGCACGTTTTTGTACATCATAATTCTAGCGAGAATAATAGCGATCAACTGATCGATTTGTTTTCAGTAGCGTCGTACACCGTATCTGCAGTAGCCTTGTACAGTTTCAAAATTGACAGAATTTGGTTATCTTTCAGTTGAATTCACTTTTTCTTCACTTTCAGTGCACTTATGGGCACCCGCACTAAGCTACCATTTTCCGACGGAACACCTCCCATTGCTTAAACCACGCTCCTGTCTCTAGTTTTCATGATTTTAACATTCAAATTGTAGGTAATATATATAGGTAGGTTATATATATATTATATATATCGTCTCCGGAACGAAGTAAAAGTGTTTTGGTGTTTGTGGAAACTACTTCGAGTGTTATATATTATGTTTACGTTTCTCATCGGGGAACGAGTAAAGTGTGTATACATCAGGACAAGTTTTTTAGACACACATTTGACTAGTGCAATACTGATTTGATTCGTATGGTTCATATCTATGACGTAACCGCTAACTTTAAAGATGTAAAGGGTAGGTATTTTGATTATAAATAATATTAATTTTGGTTCAGACGACAGTATTTGTAGGCAGTCAATACACGAAACGGTTTAGGAGCAAAAATATCGTAACAATTCAAGTAGTCCAGTCGCTTCTAGCAAGCAATGATATATGTTTGTATACTCACTATGAGAGGGATATTTGGTACAACAATTCTATCTTTCTTCACATCTCCTACGGAATTTGCTTCATCTATGACAAAATCTCTTCTAGGGAGGTAGGTCACCGTGCCGTCTGCATTAAATGTGGCGTTATTGTTTGTCAATATTTCTCTGGAAGATTCAGATATTGAAGAAACATGATATAATGGTAAATTTATGATATACAAGATATTTCTACATTATTAGTACAATATGACATTCGGTACTAACTTGTATGAATAAGGACCAACTTCTGTAACATTCAGTTTTTCTTCCCCTCTCAAGAATTGCTCAGGATTAGTTACATTGAAAATGTAAAGCTTCATGATGACGTCGTAAGGAGGTGCTGACCAAATGTTGAAAAATATTGTTCCTGGTGCCATCGCCAGTATCTATCATATAAAAAATTAATAACAATAAGCAAAAACCTAATGGCAAAGATTATTTAATAGTTGGATGATGTTTTCTTCAAACAAAATAACAAAAATATTTATAATATTAAGGCGAAAGAAACATTTGGATTTCATCTCTTAATTTTCAAATGATAGTTGTATGTATAAATTATAGTACGGTGACAAATTATGTGGAAGAATGACTACATAGACTTGACAACTTGGTGCTTGACAAGACGTAATCCCTCCGAAGACACATTAAAATTGTTCAGTTAAATACCTAACTCATAACTACAAATTTATAAATTTTGGGTTCGTTAAAATTTCATAATTCCTCTCATTTAAGTGTGTTATTTTATTTAAAAAATATATGTATGGTGAAGGATGAAGATTGCGTCCATGAGTGCTTGTATTTGTTCTTACTTTTCTTAATATCAGCTGTAGAGGATCGTAGAGAAACATTAGACACGAAGAACATACCATTAGGACACCCACTAAGGCAAGGGATAATATTCCTGAAAATAGCAGAATTGGTAATACAGTGAATTTATTTCGAAATGCTAATCATAATTCAATTTTTTGTATCATATTCTGGAGCCATTAATTCTTATCAGAGGAATTTCTATTAGTGATATTTGGAAAGTGTTATCATATTTCAATTTCTATTTTATATAAGAATACCATGTTAAGATTTCAGTATACATTTGATACAATATTTTACTCGTTTGTCAATAAATAAATGGACCCAGAAACACGTTTGAAATATTACTATACTATGCTTAGACAATGGGTCTAATGAATATTCACACTAAAAATATGTTCCGAATTTCATATTTATTATTATCAGTTATAATTAGTATTCTGAACCATGTTAATTACATCTACACTTAACAAACATACATATACCATAATTTATTAGTCTACATTATCTTAATGGAATTATTTATTTGAGATGTTATTCTAACAATAATTTCTCTGCGTTACGCTATGTTAACTAATGTATGACCAGATGCTACTTTTTATTGTTTATTTATTATTCGATTTGCTAAGTATAAATATTTTATGAAAATAATGTACTTCTTAGTTTTTAGGTATATCAACCGGACTTGTTCCACATAGGTATCACTTATTTTGTTTTATATATAAATATGAACAATAATTATTGCTTGAATATGGGTATATTAAAACCTGGGATTTTAGTTTGAAATTCAGGATTTAAAGTATTTTCGTCAGATTATATAAACAAATTTCACAACTCATTCAAGATTTAAAAAAAACGTATAATAGTCGTGGAGCAATCAGAGTATTCAACTTGTAATTAATGGCCATTTTCAATTGGGGCACGTGACGTAAGCGTCACCCTGTGTTAATAATGACTAGGAATGATGAGGACTTGGTGACTTACGCTATAGGTACTTAAAATTATATATAATAACGGAAGTACTTGGGAAGGTCTGTAGTATTCTGTATTCCTAAACCCTAATATTTCATTTAAGTACTTAGTCTCTAAGTACTTAGATTTATTATCTAACTAATAATAGAAAATGCTGCACAACAAAGCATCCCAATTACGTGTTGAACTATGTATACGTCATATAATATACGAAAGTAGAAAATATACGTCAAGTAGCGAAATTCAAAATGTCATAGGTACAAAATAATAAAAAATACAATCATATATTATATGATGGTTCCTCGGGTAAGACCACATTTAAATTATCTATTCCTATTGAGATGACGTCTTCATGGATTGCCACGGCACTACACAGCACCACATTCCTAAATTAAACTAATTAGCAATTAGTTAAGAAGTTAATACAAGAAAATGTGATTTTGATTTATGTTTTGCGAATGAGGTGTGTGGGTGGTGGTGAGCCTTTCCATGTCGCCATGAGAACACGAGAGCATCTCAACAGCAAATATTATTTTACCCCTGAGTTACCCGAGAAACAATCATATTGCGCCTCGAGGCTTTTACCGGTGAACAGTGTCTTTACCATTTGGAAAATGAGCAATTTTGTGGCATCTACTTTATATGAACGTTATTCTTATATGTAATAAGGTTTCAGTTTCAATTTTTGATAATTGTCATAAATGAAGCAAAATTTTGTCTTATTTTCTATGCAAGATGATTTTTTTTGAACTATGTATTACTTATGATTGTCAGTCGAAACAACAGATATGCATGTTTAGTGCTACTAATTTA
>CAXKVY010001627.1:0-90451 GCA_964058915.1 Tetropium fuscum
CTCCAGCCGCATTATTCCGAGCCCGAGAGAAATCTGAAACGCGAACGCACAGTGTAGTGTGTAGTGGGATGGAAATGAACAGTTATTAGATATGTGGGTAAGTCGAGCGAATTCTCTCTTTGCTACCTCGAAAGTTCATGTGATTTATCGGTGCCCGAAGCCAGATGTGTTTACAGTGTTGCTTATGTTGGTGTTTATATTGATTTTAGTGATAAATAAAAGAAAATTAAATATACCACCGGTATATAAACAGTATTTGAGCGTCGCACAGTGGGGCAAAATACGCTTAAAGTTGGCATAAATTCTTACAACCCATATTTACAAAATATTTTACATTTTTCGGTTATATAAGGAGTAAAATAAGCTATTTGGCTATAATTATATGTGATTTTATTGGTTAGAGTAACAAAAAAAAAAAGAACATATTTATAAGTAACATTCGTCTTCAGATTCTGATAGAGACGTGTCTTCACTGTCACTGATAATTATTGATTCTTCTAAATGAGGCTCCAAAGAAATTTCCAACAAATCCAATGCTTCTTGTGGCATTTTTTTAATTGTTTTTTTAGGCAAACGTCTTTTGCTTGTTATTACAGGATCTGAGCTAATCAGGAATAAATTTAAAATATCTTGATTCGATTTTTCACGGCTACATTTTCTTGAATAATGTTCCCGGTACATTTTAAAATCTTTGTTTCTGGCTTCTTGAGCTTCTTCTGTTAATTGGCCAATAGGCAACAAGGCGGAAGATATTATTTCAGGGCCATGAATTAAAAATTTATGTATGGTGGGAGGCATACGGTACCAAGGATATTTCTCTACAAAATATCTGGCTGTACTTCGAGCAAATTCTCTAAACCGATTTATGTTAATCTGGTGGCCACTTGCTACTACCATTAATATGATATGCATTTTTCTTATTAACTCAACATCAATTTTTGTAATTTCTGCCGACAATTCAGGATTTGCAAAAAATCTTCTTGCTGTGTTGCCGTCATTGGAGTTTCCAAATCCGGGTTTTGGCTTATCCACTATTAAACCGGTTTTTTCTCTAAACATTTTTTGTATTTGATTTTTTGTCTCTGCAACAATCTCTTTGTCCTTTCCTCTAGCTTGCCACTTCTTAATAGGAAGCTTATATGCCAAATGTAATAAACATTCAAAAAATCGTATCCATCCATGGAGTACTGATAATCCAAAGTTCAAGTTTTCTGTATTTATATCTCGGGAAATCATTTTGTCTATGTCATTAAAGTGCTTCGAAGATGCACCACAGATGTAGCACTGTTGGGTAGATGTTGTTTCTGTAAGTGCATTGCAAACTTTGCGATCGATCATTGCAAAAATTAATTTGTGACTTACTGTAACTAGTCTTGTATTGCATGTGACAATTGTATTGTGTAAATTTTGTATTTCACCATCAACTTTATTTTTTTGTGTGATTGATACTTCAGTTGATTCTTTTATAAATGCTATATGTAACGGCCTGCAGTATCTAGGGGAAGATGGACGAGGATTTTGCCAAATTATTTTCGAGTTGCTTATACATTCTAGACGAACCGGTACAATAGATGTAATAAATACAGCAGCATCACTGGCTTCGGCTCCATAAAATGCCTGTTTATACGCACTATGACCGGAGCTGCCATCGAAACCCCACTTTGTATATAAACAAAGTTTGTCCCGTTCGTTATCATCCAATGAATTTATCACAACTTCTTTCACATCAATTAAACGTTGCACAGTGTGGTCCAAGAGTGCTAGTAGCTGAACTTCTGCAGAGATCGCGGTTATTTTAATAAAATCTTTTTTCGGATAACACGACTTCTTTGCTTGCTGGACAACTTTATAGGATGGAAATCTGTCTGCGTCAGTCCTTCGTATAACTTCGTACTGATGTCTTGATAATTTAGCCTCCACCATGACAGCCAAGGCTTCTTCAGCTGACATCAAGCGGTGTTGGTCCATCATTTTCTGATAGGCGTTTCGGTATTTGCTAGCTCGTTTTGGTGTGGTGGCAGTTACTTCGTGTACTACTTTTGACGCCTCAGTTTTTCCTGAGGCTCTAAGACTCATTTTTGTTGCATAAGATAATTCTCCAACTGATGCAGTACTTCGCAATATTTCTGTTTTTTGTCTTTTGGCTCGTTCGCCACTATCTTCAAATAGTTTTTTTGGGCGCCCTCTCTCTCTAGTGGATGAAGATGAAGACCTGTTGCGAGGAAAACTAATGGAAGTATTCAACCATACACGGTTATCTTCTAAAAATCGGGTCTCAGTCCTTTTTGCCTTGTCCCAGCGAGACTTAAAGTTTGATTTAAAATAGGAAAGTTTATGAATTAGATCCTTTAAATTTGCTTCTGAACAGTTTGTTCTTCTTCCGACTTCATCTCTTAACGAGGCAAACTGCTGGTCTATATTTTTGTAGCCAGAACTTCTCAATATATTAAAAAGTTCTCGCCGCGATATAAATATGGCGTTAGCTCCTGCAAAAAAACACAGCCTTGTAGAAAAAGAAAAAATCTTAAATAAGTTAAGTAATATACATTTAAGGAATTTTAACTTGAGAGGAAAACTGTTTTATTTTTTTTATCAAGTTTCGAACACCCTGACTACAAACAAATGGTACTCTTGTAACAAGTCTCTAAAGCTTGCCCTTTCTGAGAAAAAAAGACGATTAAAATAATTATATGTCGATTGCATGTAAAAACATAATCAAAATACCATGTTATGTTTCAAAAAAATACGTTTTAAAAAAACAGGGGCAAGTATGGGCAAAGAACACAAGTAAAGCCAAGTTCTACAATAAATTTTGACTACAATAAAGTAAAAATTATTATTCGGATAGCCTCGGAACAAAACTATTTACTTAGATATACTTCAGATCTTACTATTTTAATTAACGTAAAGCACCGATTTTTTAAAAAACTTATAAATAACAAATATTTTTTAATTTACTGTAAACAGACTATTTAGACACTAGTACATACCTGAGGTTGAAGGCTCCATAACACACAAATGAATTAGTAATGAAAGGTAAAGAAAATTCAATTAGACAATTTTGAAGTATCGCCGAATAATATGTGGAAGTGCTCATAACCAACCATTAAATCATACAGTCATATTATGCGTGTTACTCAATTTTAAGATATTAGACCAGATGATAGTCGAACTATAAATCACGAGTTCCCAAATTTATTTACCGGCTGCGCTTTTGTGACTCAATCAATATATAACCCAATAAAGGTTTCCAGACCTTCTCCCTAAAGGACCTTGGGTCATTATTTACGACATCCACTTCTGACCTATGACTAAAATAAAAATACGTACTTACAATATGTGACGTCAATAACAATATTCCAAAAACCATTTGATGTGCAAATAGTTCTTCTAAGTGCAACGAAAAAAGTTTTAAAAACCACCATTGGCATTTATTAGATCACCGGACTCTGCATCACACAACTGTCTTATTTATCCGGTCATATAACCTGCACTGTTGCCAATAACTACTTATCGATTTCGTCCTATTTGTCGTTACATTTGTTGATATTTTCCTTGCCCCTCTCGCACCTACCAAAATTTCATGCACATATATCCATTAAAATTTATGGTTGATACCTTAACCTTGACCCACTTAAATTTTTACACAGCCAACACCCTATTTATACAGCTATTTGCTCTCAGGTACTCTATGCTTGTGGGCTAAGTACTCATTTGCACATTGTTCTATTGATCACAAATTACTTCTAATAATGTCATCTACATGTTAGAAAAAAGAAAACGCCAAAAACGTAGAAGTGGATGTCGTAAATATTTACCGGACCTTGGGGATGGGGATCATATTCGATAAAAAAAAACAGATGCTTTATCATATCCAATTTTTTTAATTTTTCTTAAGAGGATACGAACCTCTTGCGACGGTCACTACTGACTTGGAATTTTTTAAATATTTTTTTCATGCTCCTGGGGTAGATTTGGAGTGGGGGGGGTTACTTAAATGGCTATAACCAACAACACCTCTAAAACAAGGAGTCTGTAATAGACTCCTTTGATTGTTTCGGGATGAGGCAAAATTATAGGTCCACGATTTCGCAAATATCTATATGCATGGGGACTAATTGCATATAAAATTGAGCAAAAAACCATAGTGGTAGTGGAATATCGATAACGTTTTTTTGATATTGTTCGCAATTTAAGTTGATCAACAAATAAATATGAATGTCTGAAAATGTATTTCATGTAATTCTGTAAGTTTTTCGTCTTTGCTTTTTCGATACGATATTTTTTTTGACAAGTATTTGGGACAGTTCGGAAATTTACTTGGTCCGCTAGTTTCTTTTAACCGGGGTAAAACTAAAATAACTGAAACGATCTCACCAGTTTTTGTATCATGTTGGGAAATTTTGTAAATAAAATCTTCCTTTTCAAAGTGGCACTCACACACTCGGGAATTGTCACTCGACACAAAACTTTCACGTGAAATTGCAGAGAGCCATTTTCTGCGATACTCTTCGTCTCTGGGAAAACGAAACACCCGAACTTTTCTACTGGTTTCGTAATTTCCTGTACAACCGGGAACACAACACTTTTGGGGCATTATGATATAATACCGCAACAAATAAACCCCTGTAAAAAAGATCAAGAATCGATTAGGAACTAGGCAAGTGCGCGTGTAATAACAATATCCCCTCTAGAGGTGTTTTTGTTGGCGCGTGGCGGCGTCCTATACTAAAACCCAAAACAAAACATCGTTAACAGGGTTGCCAAATTACAATTGACATGAGAGTTGTTAGTTGCTTGCTTCTTAATGAGTTTTTGCGGCCAATTTGATTTGATAATTGACTAATGAGAAAGCTACTTTATTTTGTTTACATTCTGATTTGTTTACATTCTAAATACAGTACAATATATAGACAGAGTAGCGTCGCACTGGAACACATTCTGGCATCGCCGCTTCGACCGACCTAGACAAGCCTGTTGAATTAGCCTAGAGAGTATATTAGCCTCCATCTGGGTTAAGCCCCCAGAGCGTGACGTCACCATGATATTTAAAGTAAGCACTTTGTCCTTATTAGAGGGGTTATTGCTATAACACGTTGTAAATGAGTTATTTAATAAAAAAAGAATATCGCCCTGTAAAAGTTTGTCCCAACCAATACCCTTCGATACCCCTTGCATTTACGACAAAGTCATTAGGGGCAAGTTATAAATTTATTGCCGAGCCGAGAAAATAGAAGTTTTGTCCCTGTTCCCACCGCCCCATCGTGATACAGATGGGGCATAAAACGCATGCAAATAGAGAAAAAATTCCCTGTCGCCTGTACTAAAAGTGTCTTGCACTGAACCGTTAGATGCTCGTTATCGGCATCATTGCTGACTAAAACGTACACGATGCTCTACTTCCGACTATTACATTTTCTAATGTTGCCAAGCATGCCAGATATTCATATTAATCATTTATATTTCTGCAGGAGTGTCGATAAAGATGCTGAATAATGTTCAGTTTTTATTTTTCGATGTAATATTTTCCGAATATATCAGATACCAGTTATATTAAAGCAAGACGCCCTCCGCGTAACGTAAGGCAGATGGATGATACCTTCCGGCGTCCCTATGCTTATTCTCGTCTGCTTTTAGGGTATTGCCATTTAAGTAAAAAAAAATGGTCTTCAAGGAGAGACATAACTTTGAATCTTTATAACAATTACCATAAAGCATAAATAAAACTTGCTACAAAGAGATGGCGTCTATGTTGTCTGGGTTTATTCTTAGGTATACATTTAACAGGTATACATACAGGGAACATTTTGCATAACATAACAACCTCGGACTTAAAATCAGGAATATCTGCATCTGGTGAAATGAATACAAGGTCACATTATTCATTGGTTCATTTACTGAAGGTAATGTACAGACAGTGTGATTATAGACAGGTAGAAAGCAGTCAAGAATATTATAAGTTACACATCTTTTATGAATGGGTTATGGAAATTGCATATTACTCACACTTTGGAATACAGGTATCACCATTGATTTACGACTCATTAACATTAGTAGAAATTCAGTTTCACAAGTAACTTTTTTTATCGCACCTCAAAGAAAATAATCCATATGAGTTAAGTCCGGACTTTTATCGAGCCAATGTATGACAGTCACCGTACCTTCCTATCCATACAGGATATCCATTCAAGTATTCAGCATGCACAGTGTGGTAGTGTCCCATCCTGCTGCCGAATAAGTTGTTTACCAGGTTCTATTTTCTTGCCACGTTAGTGCCTCTTTCTTTATTTGAACGGCGTAGATCTTGAATCAATTCAATTAAGCTGTCGCTCATCTCCTGGGCATCGTTAGCATCTTCTAATAGACCACCTGGACTTCTTTTAAGAACTGCCTGTATATCAAAAAGACAGTCCTGTGGCTCTAAATCCAGATTTAATTTTGTTGTCACATTTTGACTTAACCCAACCCCCACAATATATTTAAGAGGTCAGGAAAATGTTATTTTGCAACGGAGGCACTGGATTTTGTTTCACTGCGCCATTTGTCTAGAATCTCGCACCATTTTTTTTTCATCGGTGCGAATATTGCAATATCCAGTGGTTGCATGAGATGCCTCGATTCTAGTAGGTGAAAAATGCGAAGCTCTGTTGTCCCCAACTGCATTGTTTTGTCAGGATTTTAAATTTCTTTCATTTTAGGTAACAAGATTTCGAACCACTTCAAGTTGGTGCACATCGTTCCAGTCACTAATAGACCGTGAGATAGGGTTACTGTTGAGAGTAGTAATTTTTTTTGTCTGGCATATTGGCTAGTTAGCTGATGAAAATAACGGTAGTGTTAATGCCTGCTCCCCGTTCGAAAACTGGGACAATCCATTTTTATTGGACCACCTTGTGTCCAGCCTGTGTATAAGGCTGAACACAGGATATTGGCTGCCCTTCCAAATGACCGTAGGCGGTAATAAATCCTCTGCAGAATTTCCACATACCATAATACTAATGGAAATTTTGGAATGTTGCTCAACCCCCTCCACGCGTTTGGTGCCTCTTGGAAGCACGACCTTCTTCGCACCAGGATCATCCTGAAACGTCAGATTGATTATGGTTCCTGTAGGTACGCCCACCCTCAATTTTTCTTGTAGTATCTGGCATTTCTGATCACTTTAGACCTCTAACAATAGAGAACCACTGAAGAAAATCGAAATTTTTTTAACGATATTCACTCCGAGCAAAACACTTATTCTTGTTATCCTAAAGGTAACTTTCAAGGAACTCTTTTCGCTTTTCCAATGAATATTCCATTTGCAAAATAATTTGCTTCTTTACGAACATTACTATTTTTACGGTATTTTTGCGCTAATAACTAACAATGACTACCTCACAAAAAACTGGATGACATATGTCCATAAATAAACAATGGATATATGAATCGTCTTCATGACTTCATGATGTTGATTTACGTTTGACAGCCGTTATGTGATCAGTTTTCGGTTTTAATTTGTATTTGTGCAGAATGACTAGTTAACTATTTCTTCTACGCAAAGCGAATTTCCCGCCCGAGTTCATATTATTCACGAGTTTTAGTTCTCTTGTCTTCACTGTTCGTAAATTTAACACCTGTGAAAATATATGGTGATTCACTGCTCCCTCCCACCTGACAAGACATTATCTAAACAAACCTCTTATCGCAACAATCGACTGACAGGACCACTGTAAATAAAATTTATGTGTTCAATTGCTGACGCGAAATTCGAAAATTGATGCTGGAAAAAACCGTCGCTTTTTCCACGATTGTGATGATTACGTTTGCATTTTACACAGGTACATCGAGTTTCCCCCCCATTAAATTATTCTACACCGGCGATGGGAGATAAACGTTATTGAATTCTAGTAATGCGATTTTGCCGCTTATTTCACTTGATTTATTGGATGAAAGCGGAAAGCTCAGGGATGGTGCGGCTCAAGGTCTGGTGATTAGTTTATAAGCAAAAGTTAATTTTCACACTCTCTATTTTATAAGATACGATTTTTTTAGTTTTTATATACCCTAGCATGAAATAATTTCTTGACGGACTCATGCGGGCAGACAAACACCGTGGAAGGCAGATCTACGTATATTTCTTAGTTTATAGCCCAAAGTTTATTTTAACACTATCTCTACTTTAGAAGATACGATTTTTTTCATTTTTTTAGACAGTCAGACAAACTTTATTATACGTACTACTCAGCTACTTACTCACCCTCAACGCTATTCCTGATAATCTCGATACCAAGTTTTCTTCCAGGCTGCTCTACCTGCACGAACCTTTTGTCGTATGGAATCTCATGGACACTATTAATAGATTGGGATAGATTTCCAGTAGACGTTCTGTACTTTGATTTTGATAAAGTGTTTAACAAGTCTCGAAAAACAGGGTGCTGTACAAATAAGAGCACTATTATATACAATATATAATACGGGATCCATTACCCTCTCTGGATAGATAGTTTTCTAATAAACCGTATATTTTCATTACGCGGTAAATCGCATTCCGAATTTTCTTTTCTTGGCACTTTATGTCGATGATACAGGATAATTGGAAAAGCACTGCTAGATCGACAGACTCTTCAAGAAGATAACGATTGGCTCATCCTACTGAATTTCAGTTATTGTATTGTTTTACATATCGGTAAAAATAATACTGTTACATACACCTTTAATCAAGGTCAACATTATAACAACTGTCGATAGCTAGAACAATTTAGGTGAACTTATTAATTCCAGT
Organism: Tetropium fuscum; assembly: GCA_964058915.1. Taxonomy (NCBI): domain Eukaryota; kingdom Metazoa; phylum Arthropoda; class Insecta; order Coleoptera; family Cerambycidae; genus Tetropium; species Tetropium fuscum. The sequence goes on from CAXKVY010001627.1 coordinate 8,765, forward strand.
CTTACCTGGTCTGAACATATTCCTGCTATTGTGAAAACAGCAATCTCAGGGTCTTATGTTTTAAATAAATGTTTCCAAAGCTTAAATGAACAGGTCTTCTACAAATCACGTATTCGTACGCATGTGGAATACCATTCAAACATATGGTCAACTTACCTTGTAAAATATAGTAGAACTAATAGGTGTGTAAAGAAGAATCACGAAATGGATCCTCAAATTTCCATATCAATCACTTCCATATCATCGCCGTTTGAATAATTTCAATTTGAGTTGTACTATAGTGTTTTCGTTTGATATACAAACTAGAACAAAAAATTGTGCGGCATTTTACAAAGAAAACCCGTACCAATTACTACAGAAGCGGTAAATCACATCATTATGCAATACAAAAGGATATTTAGTGTAAAATTGTATACCGCCACAATTACTTGTGAGTAGAACTAGGGTCTCTAGTCTGCGGCGTATCATATTGGTTGCTATCCCTCTTCAACTCATATAAATCCCATTTCCCTTCTTGCTCACTTAGAAGACACCTGCATGAACAAGCCGGCGATTTACTGGCTTATCATCTTCTCAGTGGCGTATCATCATGCGCAACCAAGGTGAAGTGACTTCAAAAGATGTCTTATTATGTCATATTCATATATGTGCAAAACTTCAAGCCAAAAAATTATTTAGTTTTGAGTTTTTTCACATCAGCTAACTTAAATGATGTTTCTCTATCAACTTTTCCTTTTATTTGTGCCCAAATAAGCTCAATTGGGTTCAGTTCGCAGTGATATGGAGGCAATCGAATTACCTCCATTCCTCTTGCTTTGGCCATTTCATCCACTACATACTTCTTTAAAGCTGGAAAATGTTGCCTTGCCAGTGTCAACAATTTAGCTTTAAGTAGTGAATCATCGTGTTCAATGTTTCTTTCTTCCAGTCTTTAATTTTCCCTTTCCGCCATGCAGTTCTGAGCAACTGTTCTGTTCAACGAGAATTATAGGATTATTGTTTTTTTATTTTATTTCCTATGTTAGGATAATTGCGCGCGCCAGTGAGCACCGCATTCCATTAGTTTGCATATCAAACGAATGCACTATAATGTGAGGTAATGCGTAGTTATCTTATCCGACGGTCTTACGTGTCTTGTAAATTACCCGTTTCTATAATGTTACTATAATCCTCTCCTAAGTCCACTGGTATTCAGTTTCTAACTAAAGAAGAACGCTACTGTAGTCTAGAGGCTTCCAAAAGTGATAGTACAGTACATATCGCTTGCTGAAACGAAATATATTCACCCCACTATCAATTTCTAATAATTGTATACATAGAAAGTCGTACGGCGTAAAATCCATTAATCGCATGACACAATGAAACAAGATATGATAGATGGCGATCTATTCCAAATCCGTTCCAAATACGTCCAGCTCGCGCATGACGTCACGTGGAGCTTAAAATTTTAATTTAAGGTGGATTACTATAGAATATCATGTTTCCTTATTATATTCCAATTGATACTATTTTAGTAATTACCTTTTTACCACGGTTTAGGAAAAATAGGTAACTTTAAACATTAATATGTTATTCTACGACTGCCCTCGAGAAAATCTAAAAATATAAATATACTTTTTCGCATACAAATGTTCTTTATTTACCTTCTCAAGATGTGTGTTTGTATGTGTTGTCATTGTGGATTTGAATTTACAGTATATCTGTAAAATAGTTACAGTTCGTACAATATGTATGTATAGTTGAACGACCGACAACCCTGACCTACACAATATTTTTCATTGGCGTAGACATTTTTTTTTTCTTAGGGGGGTGAAAGTAGAAGGTTTTTATATGCATATTTTCAACACCACAGCTGATATTGAATGCAAGTTTCCACACCACTCATGAAGTATTGCTTTCAGCGCATTACCATTTTTTAGTGGGTGGTTCGCCAGTAGCCATATTTCCCACAAGTAACAAAAATAAATATGTAAAAAACATCTAAGTAGTCGAGAAAAATAAACTTTAAAACGGAAAAATAAAATAAATATACTTGTGATTGAAATACAATCATATTTATTGTGTAAGTAGGTACCTACCTAATCTACCAAATCGTTAACACTCAACAAAGACAAAGATTATTAACAGACAAGATTTGACAAAGGTCAGAGCTTGTTTGTTAATAGGTACCTACATAACTAAAGCGAGACTAAATTCAACACATTTTTAAAATTCATTACAAATGCAATACATACCTACCTACCAGCTTCTCATCGCAAAGCGATTTCCAATACACACACTTTTTACAGCCAATCAAAATTAGAAACTGACCTTGAGGTATTTTACAGTCATTGAAAATTTTCCTTTCTTTTGTGGCTAGGTAGCTACACGGTTATAATTTTATAAACAGTCTATAGAACTTTTAATTTTGCCCATTGATGTAAATTATTAATTTGTGATCTAGGATGGTAAGTACCTACATAAAAATAAAGTCAATGTACAATAGGTACCTACTTATGTAATAAACCAGAGAGCGTTTTCAGTTTTGTAAATCCCAATAAAAAACCTAACTTATATCGTTGCATTTAGCATTTATAACCTAGCGGCCTCAAGCGCTGGAATATTTTTTGGATAAAATTATTTGAGAAATGTCTTAAGTGGAGGATGTAATAGGTACCTACCTACCTCAGTACACGTCAGTATCTACCTACTTCGAGCAGCCCATAAAGCAACTTTTTTTTTGTTAAAGTCGGCTCTGCTCTAACACCCACTATCCATTTTTGCCGTCAAATAATATTTTCCTTAAATTTTTTTAACATGCCTATCCTATCTCGTAAATAAAGCGAGGTCTGGTGGAAATCTGCGTTTTTCAGGTTTCATACGAAACGAACAAACATGTTTGCTAACCGCCATACTCTTTTATTTCAACTCTCGTAGCGATGTATACCTACATAGGTAGGTATATAAATAATATATTAGTAATTTCCGCGAACACGCCACTGTAAGATATGCGAACCTGATCCTCTTCGATCCGAGAATCCGATCCCGGTCCGAGAGATACGATTCCAATAAGTTAAAAAGAGATATACTGCTCGAATATTCGTTATTGGAAAGGTCGTGGATCGGCGTTGCCGCTTTTTACTATAAAAATAGATGTTTACGTAATTGTCATATTTAAAGTAGACGAAAATAAATGTAAAAACGTAACATCTTGGCCTATAATATATTATTGTGTGCACAATTATTATTTAATAACATTCATAAATAATATATACAACTTTAATATAGTATTGTGGAATTTGATATTTTAACTGAATACTGACAAAATTGAGAATTACATCTGGCAACTGCGCGGGTCAGTTAACTATACATACATATTGAATGAACTGTATGTTATTGGTATTATACAGGGTGGTCCAAAATATTTTCAAAAATTTCAAAATAAAAAAATATGTACAAAAAAATTCCCTTTTCTATGAAAAATCGATGTTATCTCTGTAAGATCTTCCGACGACAAACAGACCAACAAAAACCCCTATCATGCATATAAACGATACACCGAATCCAATGACGACTCAGATTCGATGCCGAAACGTTCGTTTTCTAGTTACCGTTGAAAAAGTAAAATTTATAATTTTCCACATTATCGACCCGTATCTTTTAAACCGTTTGAGATATAGAGCCGACGTATATAACCTTTTTTGATCGTCCATCTATCCTCTCCATAAAAGTGTAAGGGTCGAAGCGACCGTCTACGAAAATAAAGGAGATATGATTTTTTGGACGAAACGGTGTCAAAAATACCCTTACCCATACACATTTGAAGGAAACGGTGTACAAAATACTCATAAAAATATATTTTCTAAAAATTATCTTACAAACCCGAAAACAGGTTACTTAAAAAATGAGGAGAAAATGTCTCCTCCTATCTCAAAATTTTCATTAAAGGACCAGAGGCGTAGCAAAATCGAATTTTTATTTATTTTATTTGCATTTAATGGGAAAAATGGTCGAATTAGACCATTTGGCCATTTTCAAGGGTGGTAATCTGAAAAATCTGGTATCGTAAACCTTAAAATCGACTCTGTAAATGAGTAATCTCGTGGACCTATAAAAAATACTAAAGGTTAGCTAGCGTCTGTATTATTAAGAATTGGTAATTTGACCGACGTGGGACAGTTTTGGATGAGGAGCGGATGAACGATAAGCTACAGGAATCTATCTAGTTAACTTTACCCGCTTGTTTCCTGGGAAGCAGCAGAGTAGTCGAGATCCCGAGAGTTAATTAAGTAGATTAGAGACTTGTTTATGTAAATAATTAGCAGTCAACTCTAACGGCCAGCAGCTACTTGCTTATAACATTTTCACATTATCCAAATGAATATTGCTGATTCATTATGTGCTAAAACTAACTCACTGTTCGAGTCTAGGTTAGTTACGACGTTGCTTACGGGTACGCAAATACATTTACTCAATAGGATTAATCCGGGCACTGCACCCAAATCCGCTTCCCCCCAATTGAATCCGGCCGGTTTAATTGAGTTTGTTTGGCACGTACGAGTTGAATTGATGTAAGTGATTACCGATTTCAGCCTGTGTGCTTCACCTGCTTTATTTTTAGATCAATGGTCGTTGCGTGGGAGGGACGACCGACATAAAAACTATGCGGATTGACTGACATCGGTGAACGATGGTATTAATTGGATGATGATTTATGTCTTGGTATTTTCACAAGTACGTACGGGGGTTTCGATGGAGCAGGTCAATATTAGATTTCGAGAACGATGTTGTGTGAGTTTCAGATAGGGATTCCTCAAGTTTTTAATTGCTTGTTAACTTCAAACTTATAACCCAGCACACATACGTAAATCCCTACAAATTGGGCTACACTAAAATTTGCACTTCAGTCGCGTTGATAATGAAGACTGTTGGTGAAGCGCGCCTTATATACTGAACACTAGATATTTTGGCGGTTGCGAAAAAACAATGCGCGTCCAGCAAGTGGTGTCCATAAAAAGTTACGACGAATAATGATAAATCTTAGTTTCAGCTGGTTTTACATTTTTCGAGCCCAATTCATGTTTTACTATTTTACTAGTAATTTTAAAACAGCTTTAGTAAAGTTCAGTGATATTCGTAGCAAATATTAATGAGTAATGGAGTAATTCGGGAGAACCATTTCTCTCCGTGTATAACTCTACAAAAGAAGAGAGGGCGAATTAATTAAGATTAATAGCTGTTTTGCTAACTAGCGAAGAATGCACTACCAATATGGAAAAAAATTGCAAAGTATGACACGGTGAATTCGAAGACACGAATTCACGATTAATTACGAGAACGTGAACGATAAGTTCCTGAACCAAAACTAAGCCTCGAAAGATATTTTCAAACGCAATCAATGGTGCATCTGCTAAGTTCCCTTGTAAAACATTAAAAAAAATAATACAGTGCAAAGTGATCGTCGACGACGTCACGATTAATTGGCAGACTACGAACGGCAAATTTTCAATTGACAGCTGACCTCCAAAAGCCCTTTTGAAACGAGCCTAAGGGCGGTTCCGCTAAGTTCACGGAATAAAACTCCAAAAATAGTAATTAAAAATTGCAAAATCATCACGGCGAATTCGCCAACGGTAAATTCCTGAACGAAAGCTGACCCTCAAAATCCATTTCATTTCATAGAGAAATAAGCACATAGACGAATAATAAGGAAGATACACTTACCAGTCCTATATCTGGACATACACACGGAAACGAACCGCTTAGAACCATAGCATTTCATTACATAGAGAAATAAGCAAATAGACGAATAATAAGGCAGATACACTTACCAGTCCTATATCTGGACATACACACGGAAACGAGCCACTTAGAAGTTCTTTACACCGTACAAGTACAAGTTCTTTCACCTTCATTGAGGATCTTCAGAGTGGTGTACGACCTGTTTCATTGATCATTTATACTTGAATTTAAAATATTAATATTCCAACACATGCAGTGACGTTTTATGACAGCAGTTTTTGACGAAACTCAAATTCTTAGAATACACAAACCTAGTCTACTATTTATATTTGTTCTATTTGAACATATTATATATAAAAGCATTATTCATACAGTTATCCAGAAGATATTACTAGCATGTTTTGCTTGTTCAATCCAAGTAGCTTGACTTTTCAAGTACTTGATCTTTTAGTACTTGATTTTGATTTGGCTTGACATTTAAAATACTTGAACTGACTTGATTTCAAGTCAAGTAACTTGAAAATCAAGTCAAGTAGTGAATCCCTAGGTTCAGAGGTTGTATCGGTAGTTCTGGTTCAATGTCAGGAAACAAGATTGCGTTAATAGTATTCTTGTAGTATCATTTAATTTAGTTAATATTTTAATATTGTTACACATTTTGATTTAAATATAAATTTAATGAAGAAGAATATTATGCACTGTTTGTATATATACATGACCGACGACCGTGCATATAAAATTGCACCATTTTTTCCCAATACAGGCTCAAAGGGGTCTTAGAGAACAGAAGACAGTCATTATTGCTACTATCCCAAGTTTTATCATGTTAAAAATAAGTATGATGTGCAAAGAACTTCACAATTTATAAATATATTCCAGGGTACAATATCGGAATTAGAAATATTCTACGAAATTTCAAAAAAATTATTAATATAAGGTCAAAATAAATTCATTTTCACGGTATTTCATAGATGACGGTCTTCTGACGTCATTGTCGTCATATTTTTTATTTTCCCGGCCTCTACCTTACGGAGATCCCAGTTCAGTATTTTCTGGCATATAGCTAAGAAAAGTGTTTGTTTTAATACACTGACGGACATAAAAAGTGGTGCACCTAGATTTTGTCCCAAATTTGATGTTCAATAACTTTTAAACCAGCCTATCGATTTTGATAATTTTGTTTTTGTTTGAAAGGGCGATTCTTGCGGATGACTATTTTGTAATTGGCTTTCCATAAAACCTGTATTTTTTAAGATGTACAGCCTTTATAAACCGATTATGATTTTGACACGAAATTTGATTGTCGCAGTAGAGTGAAATTTTATTTGTATTGAATTCTTAGGTTGGTCACGGTGTTTACCATTCTTTTTTCAATATTTTCTTTTTTGAATCACCTCTCTAGCCCCTTCAGCAACGAAGATGCGACATTTTAGAACAAACGGTGTTATTAAGTTTGATATTCAACAAGATGGCTATGGTAACGGTTAACACTGAAACGTTTCTATTCAGCTAAACGGCTATTCAGTTGAAATTCTCGTGAAAAAAAATAATTCTATTTCTTTTCTTTACTTTTCGAAACATTGAAATTTGGATTTTAATTCGATAATTCACTGACAGTTGACATTAGATTTTACTTCACTAATTTAAAAGGAGCCATAATATAGAATGAATGTTTTAATTTTAACTTCTACTCATAAGTATCCCAATTTTCCCCCAAAATTCTGGAACAATGCTATCCATTTCATTAGTTCTATTTTCATCAGCCAAGTGGACGTCATCAGGATATACTTTGATTAAGACGTGATTTATGACAACATTAGAGATAGGTGTACAGCGATACGTAACTAACTCCAAGCTATCAATAATTTGTTGATGGCACTAAGATTCAGTGGCGGCGATAAGGCCCCCGTAGACCCAGCGGTGCGTGGAGGCCCGACCCATGCCAAGATCGAATACATAATCATTAAAAAAATCCTTTTCATATTTTACTGAAAAATATTCTTTTGTAGCAACTGTAAAGAACTGTAGACCAAATAATGCTTTTTATTTGGAGGTTGTGTCCCATAAGATAGGCATCCCGATTTGATTGCCTCAATGCTATTAATGTAAATTATAAATCTGTAATGCAGTGTTTATCATCTTTAAATTTAATATGTAAAAAGCCACCTGATAGAGACGAGGAACGAGGACGAGGATATAGGAATTTATTCTGCTGTTAGTTATTAGAGATTATTAAATTAATTTAAAATGGCTTAGCTCAACAGAGCTTAAAATTGCAGAGCTCAACATTCGATATTGATCTATATGGCTAGAGGGTAGAGGGTAGTGCCATATTGCCCAAATTAAGTAATTCTTTTTATGTTTACCATTCCGGCATAAGCTAATAAAACATGTCGGGTAAATAAAACAATAATATTCTGATTAGGATATTAAAGGTCTAGGTCGACTTAATAAACATAAACAACTATTATTATAACAACTAAATGAAACTGGGTCACGTACAAATTATACTGACCTGGTCGAACATTATATAAAGTAGTGTAAATAGGTCACGAGAAGAATTGATATATTGATGCGTAGAGGCATTGATGCATCGAAGCAAGTAAACCCTTAAGCGTTGAACGTTATACGTCTCGTTGTGCCTATGTGGTAATGTACTGAGTTAAATAAATTAATACCAAATAGCCTGGCTGTATCTCCATTCATGGGTGGTTTACCCACTACCTAGTGATCCCCCAAAATCAACACCACATCGTGATTTAATGTATAATGCAAAAAAGAACTTCGGAAAATTTCGAAGAGTTAGAGAAGGAAGCTTCAATTTTAGCATAAACTTGGGATATTAAATCAGAACTCACATGGAAACGCCAACAAAATGTAAATAATTTTTTTGACTAGTTCACCACCGAATTCAAGATCCTATAACGAGGTTTCAAATACATTTTTTTAATGAATCTTTAGACATGCCAACGATTCAACGTTATTGAACAAATACGAATCTGATTTTTCCGAGAGTTTACCCGAACAATTAATAAGTGTCAGAACTGCCTTATCCAATGAAATTCGAAAACAAACAAGCATATATGATTTGACAACTGATTTCTTCGCGATAGTCGACAGATATCAGGTGCGTCTTCAGCAGTCTTCCAGATGTGTTTTCGTTATTTCAACTGTTTCTTATATTGCCGGTAACATCCGCTAATGCAGAGAGATATTTTTCAAAACTCAAACCTATTAAAAGTTAAAAGTGCGGTACAATGAGTGATCTTGAGTGCTTTGGCTGGCTTTGCTTAACATAGAACATGAACGAATGCGGAAATTAGACTTGGATCAGTTGACTGCCCGATTTATAATCTTAAAACAACGACGTTTTGCAAAACATTAACTAAGATGGTAAGTCCATTGGTTCACAATTAATTTATTTTTTCCTGTTCGGGTGAAGAGAGCCATAGAAACTTTTTCCGGGGGTGGGCTCTACGTTGTTACCGCCGCCACTGCTAAGATTAACTGCAAAATCAACCGGTCGTCTTTGTAATCAGCAAATATGTACTAAATTACATTATATTGTATTATAATGGAATAGGTCTCGCTCTAATTGTTTAATTTAGTATATTAATATCGATAATTTACTACAGATACATACACAACGCTAATGGATCCACCTAATAGCCAATTTCAGCATAATATGTTTAGCAGTTTTTATAAAAAAATCTGGAAATGGTATATCCGATAAAATTAAAGGGATTTTGCTACATAAACTTATTTCGAAATCTGAACCCTTTCCGAAATACAGGGTGTTGAGGTTATAGAAGAAATAAGCTAATTTCTAGATTAATGTATGCGTAATGCTTTTATATATCAATATGTTCAAACAGAACAAATATAAATTGTAGCGTAGGTTCTTGTTTTCTATGAATTTGCGTTCCGTCAAAACTAATGTCACATAAAAGTGTCACTGTGAGAATGTGCAGTATTAATGAAAAATTTCAAGTGTAAATTATCAATTAAACAAATCGTACAACACTCTGAAGATCCTCAGTAAACGTGAAAGAACTTGTACACCTTCTAAGTGAATCGTTTCCGTATGTTAACTCGTCAACTGTTACGTGTTTTATTGTAATTATTTCTCTATGTAATGAACTGCTACAAACCCAAGATTTCTTCTCATATAATAAATATAAATAGCAAAGAACTAGCTAAAGTCTCGCGTGGGGAACCGTTTTAAACAGGTTCAAAGTCGTGACGCCACAGGCTACAATTTACAAACGACGAGGAGACCGATTCGGTCGGCTACGGGTGATCAGAGCACTCGACCGCTTAATATCATACTTCATTCGGCCGCTTCAATTTTATCGCTTTTTAGATTCTTCATACTGATCACGCGGAATTAGAAATCTTGTTTTTTTTTAAAGAACACGTTTTACTAAAACGTTAAGCTATGTTTTTTAGTATTATTTTTATATTTATAATTTTAGTCATGTTCCCTATTACGTAAGGTAAGTCCTTGTCTCACAATACCTTATTTATTTATTTTTAACCGGTTTCGGCTACTTTTAATACAACCATCATCATGCTATAAGCTAAGAAAATACAGTTTCGGTCAGTTTTACTGTTAATCAAGTTCTCTTAAAGATTTTGTATATAGTTATGTTAAATATAATGAAATTACCATGATTATAATTATATACAAGCTCATTAAGGGAACTTGTTGGACACAAGAACTAATCGAAACCGTATTTTCTTAGCTATTTTATCTGATGATGCTTATTTAGCCCGATAATACTGATTTAGATAATGACTGATTTAACTTAGCCTGATGATGGCTCTATTATAAATAACCGAAACCAGTTGCAAATAAAAAAGATAAAATATTGTGAGAGAAAGACTTTAATTCCTCCTCTACAAGTAGAAATGGAAAACTGACTGGTGGTATACCCACTAAATTTATATAGATTTTAGCTGAGCCACCCTGTATATTTGATTCATATGCGTAGAATAAGTTTTATTAAGTCAGTTTTCATTTTTCTGTGAGAACTGTGATATTATGTTGGATCTACGACCTACCAACGTGTAGAAATAATGTGTAGAATTTATTTCTACAATACGTATATATATCTGATTTCCTATTAAGGGACAGTGAATGTAACTCTATAAATATTGCACAGGAAATGAGGCATAGGCGGATTATGATTTAGACATTTTTATTCAGGCCTCAAGCGCCTTGCATGCTGCCTTTATGAGACTGCGAAGTGTGCTCATAAATAATGTAGATTTTATATTGTAATGGTCAACCAAGGCTTATATATACTGCACGTTTTTTGAAGTGGTTCACCTAAAAAATTGGTTCACTTTGAAAGGTTTTTTGTCGGAAAGAGTGTTCCTTGAGCAGCGAGTGTGCATAATTGCATTAATTTGCAATTATTGATATTGATTTTACAGAGTGATTTGTAAAGCTATCATTTTTCTATCAATTTTGTTGATGTACACGAGGTAAACGAGTCACCCTGTATATTTCATTGTAAGGTTATCATATAGCCTCATATCTTAGTTATGCATAATTTTTTGAATTTTGGTCATAACTCATTTGTGTCAAAAGATATGATTTTTTACTACAAATATACGCAAAATATCTATACGCAAAATATACGCAAAATATACGCAAAATATAGGCAAAATATAAAAGGAAGTTTATTATAAATTTTTACGCAATAACAATAAAGAATGAATTTAAAATTTTAAACATTAATTAATAACAAGTGGAGCCACCTCTACTCCTTATCACCTCCTGACATCTTTGAGGCATACTGCTGATAACGTTATTGATTAGATCACCCAGGATGGCATCCCATTCTTCTTGAAGTGCATTTCCCAGCTCCTCAATCCCATGTGGTTCCATTTCGCGATCCAACATTCTTCTTTGGAGCGCATCCCACACGTTTTAGATGGGAGGTCCGGCGAAAGTGCCAGTCATTCCATTCTCGTGATATTTTCTTGTTGAAATAATTCGTTCACTATGTCGGCTCGATGTGGTCTCTCGTTATCGTCCATATAGACAACCTGATAAGACCCATTTGATGAGACAGAGGAAGAACTATTGGCTCCAGAACTCTTTCCAAGTATCGCAAAGCTGTTACTGTCTCATGGACAAAAAGTACAAGATCAGTGCGATGGTCTATTGAGATCCCACCCCAAACTGTAATTGAGCGAGCACCGAAAGATGTAACGCCTACCGTGCAATCTTCTTCGTAACGTTCATTCACTCTTCGCCATACACGCAGGCGGTTGGTATCCGGACTTTCAGAAAACCGTGATTCTTCTGTGAAAAGACATTGGGCTCAGTCATTTGCATTCCAGTTTTGATGATTCAAAGCAAATTCCAGACGTCGTCTTTTATGCTCACAAGTCCACTTTGGATGCCTGGCTGGTCGTCTGGAGTGAAGTCCACCTTCATGCAATCGTTTCAGTTAGATAGCATTAGTTCTTCTGTTCTGCAGAGCGGTTCTTCTTAGAAAACGATCTTGTGCTGGATTTGTTACCCTTTGGCGTCCACCTCCGTGTGTATATTGCGGGAGTTATTGTTTTGGTATCGTATCCAAGCGCGATTGACCAATGACCATACTGTATGCAATATTAAAGCGTCGAGCTACTTCTCTCCGTGAAACATCAGCCGAAACCATTCCAATTATTCTTTCAAGAATTGAACCTTGTAGACGTGGCATTGTTACAAACAATTCAATTGCCATCTGTCAATTCCAAAGCAATCTTTTATTTTTTCACGCAAATAGACATGAAGTGGAAAAAAGTTACACAATATCCTCAAAGGACAGTGGGAAGACCAAAATTCTAAAAATTATGCATAGCTAAGATATGAGGCTACTCGTTTACCTCGTATACATCATAAAATATTGATAGAAAAATCATAGCTTTACAATTGACCCTGTAAAATCAATATCAATAATCGCAAATTAATGCAATTATGTACACTCGCTGCTTAAGTAACACTCTTTCTGACCTTTCAAAGATACGTCCATCCCTTCAAAAGTTACAACTCTTCAAAGTGACCAATTTTTTTGGTGAACCACTTCAAAAAACGTGCAGTGTATATGTAGATATTATTATTTCATGGTTTTCTGGTACTGATAGTCAACTTTTTGCTTTCTTAGACCACATTAATAGTTTACATAAAAATATAAGTTTACAGAAGAATAAGAAATTAATAACCATATTTTTTTAGATTAATTACGTAAAATAAATAGCAAACATAATTTATCTATTTTTTACAAGCTATCTAAGACATACATAACAATATATAATAGATCTACACATCCATATAAACACAACGTAGCTGCTTACCATAATGTTATAATATATAGACTACTAAATATTCCACTATTCGATAATAATTAATTAATACTGAGTTTAATATAATTAGAGAAATATAGTGGAGTGGATCTGGATTTCAAAAACAGATAACTAAAATTCAAATAAAAAATTAAAAATGGAATCCAATAGAGATTAGAAAATAAAAAATTATAATATTAGAAAATAGAATCCAATCAAAAAGATCCAAAAGAAGAGGTCCAACATAAGGGGAGTTATGGCTCGTTGAAGAAGATTTTTTTTGCAACAACTTAGTTTGAGGTATTCAACGTTAAATAACCGAAAACTTATTAGAATATTTTTTGTGGTACTTGGAGGAAAGACCTTTAAAATGAAAACTGGTTCTTTAATATTGCGTTATACGCACTATTAAACATACACACTATACAACTATGCGAGATACGATGCAAAAACGATGGGCCGTTCAAATTTTTGAGAAAAACATTATCGCTAAAACCCCAGCCATTTTTATTTCCATCCAGAACGTATGTTGACCGTTATCCTTTTACAAATAACTTTATTTTAGTATTACTCATGTATTCCAAATGTTTGGCCGGGTTATAATGCGTATTTTTCGAAAAAAATATGTGAAACGTATTTTTAAAATTTCTTAAAAAATACCATATTTTCCAAATAACTAAAATTAAAAAATAGGTAACAAATGATATAGTACAAAAATATAGGTTTTTTTCTTATTAAAAATTTCGATTTTTTTCTATTTATGTAGGAAAAAAATTAACGGAAATATACCTGTTAGAAGTTTGTATTATAGTATGCGGACCACCCCTCCCGAGCCCTTTAACCCTTTGCCTTTTGAATATGAAGGGTTTGGGCATATTGAAATGTATATGATCCTGTAGTTCTTGAAATTACCTGTAAAATGGTTTGATAAATGAATCGACGTTGTAGCTTCAAAATTAAGGGAGATGGTAAAAAAATGAAATTTTTTCGTATCCTAAAATGTTTTCCTTTGCAAATATTTATATTTCTGGAGTTTCATAATTAATCATTGTGCGTGTATTGTGTATATACATGCATAATCGTCAAACTTTTACAATATTTTCGTATATTTTTTCATTAATTATTAAGGGGCGGTTTTTAAGGGTTGAAAATTTGGAATACATCGTAAATCATGTTGGAGAACGTGAAAGAAGCTTTATTTTACATAAATAAATAAAACGACCTGCATTTTTTAAATTTTTTCAAGAAGGGGTAGTTTTCACCCCTTAAAACAAAAAGGTCAAGTCGAACATATATATGTCACTTTTGAAGTTAAGGGTAGGATGAGCTTAATACCAAATTTTAATGAAAATCGATGGAGTCAAAGAATTCGGAGGTAATTAACTTATTTTTACCTTCAACGAAGGGACTATAAACCATTCGAGAGAAGCCACGGGCTACCATGGAAAAAGTTTCTAAATATTCTGTCATTAAAATTAACCCCGAAATCATCGCCCTTACTTCAGTTCGGGAGAGCCATCAAGAATAATCTTATAAGTAATGTAGCTATTCGTAACTGTTTGATGATTTCTGAATCACAATTTTAATCATATGTATCTGTTTTGACGCCTAAATGTGTACAAGCTCACACAAGTAAGTGATCTCATATCATCTTCTCTGAGCCTCCTTCATATTATTGACGAGCTGTAGTACGTATTTACTGCTAACTACAGTCCCCGCACAACTCGTGTCGTTGTACATAAGTGGCAAGTGACAAGTGACATAATTCATCAACGTTAAATAAACCATTTTTTGCTGAAAAATTACGCGTGAAAGAAGTCATCATGACCTTGGCCGTATGCTCTAAAGACGTAAAATTCTTCAGATGGCCGAATATAACCTACGGCGGCGTGTTTGAAACTCCAGCGGACTGCATGTCGATCAAGGGCATATGCTGGTCGTCCAACGGCAAGGAGCTACTTCTAGTGAAGAGCAAGGGCAATCCAGTGATTATATCTCCCCCGACGAAACCTGAGCAGTACATCGAGCCGTTCGACTGTATACATATTAACAATGCTTCCGTGGCTACTTTCTGCAATAAGAACCACGATATGCTGGCTTTGGCGACGGAACACGGTAGTGTCTACCTTTACGATACAAAACTGAGGCAGAAACTGCCTCATGACTTTAAAAGATTACCATGTGGAATACAAAATTTGGAGTTCTCCTGTGACGACCTGTGTATCGCAGCAGGTTGTTTAAGCGGCCAGATCTTCTTGTACGACTCGAACTTCAAACCTTGCGCTAGTTTTTTCATCCCTAATAGCCCTACGTTATCCACTATGGCCTACAGTAAGTACACGCCGAATCTGCTCGCTGGTGGTAGCAAGGAAGGAGTGTTAGCCGCTTGGGACACAGACACCACCGATGTTCTTTTCTGGAGCAGGAACCACAGTAACAGGATTACTGATATATCTTTTTTCGATAACATACTGTCCACGGTTGGTATTGATGGGAATTTCGTCAGCTACGATATGCGTTCGAGAAGCATCAGTGCTAGTTATAAGCTGGACTGTCCCTTGTCTAGTCTAGCGTACTTACCGTGTTCCTATGAGATGGCCATCAGTACCGTATCCGGTCAGTTGAGGAGCTACGACTCCAGAAACATGAACAACCCTTTGAGGACACACGTGGCCGGCAGTAGCGGGGGTATAAAGAAAATTGCTTTTCCGAACGTTAAAGATGAAATTTTGACGACCAGTGCGTTCTTCCCGAAAGGTGGGCAGAAGCACAACAATTGTTACGACGATAACTGTTCAGCATCCGGTGATTTCAGTATAATCACAGATTCCACCAACGCGTGCGACGGGAAAAACGCTGATACCACTCCTGAAGGCGATGAGGACGACATCCCTGAAAGTGATTCGGTAATGGTCATCGCACCGCCGAAAGTAAGAAGTCACGATGTGGACCATCTGGTGAAGGCTTTGGAGGAAAGGATGAAGAGCAATTCTAAGGAATTTGAGGAGAAGCTCTTGCAAACGTTTTATGCTCTGAGGATTAGCACCAGTAAAAATTTTATCGGCTTGGAGGAGAAGATATCGCAAAGTTGGAACAGTTTCGTGGATTATCTAAAACTCTCAGGAGCTGCATCAGTCACTAGTGTCAATAGCACCGTGAAGTCAATGGGCCGTGATGCGTTGACTCAAAACCAGTGTTACAGTAGCATTAGAGATGACATTTAGATGTTGTTCGATGTCTATAATATTACTGTTAATGTTAATATTGTTAATGTTTCTTTTTTATCAACACCCAGAGGTTTTCTTTTATACGCGATTAACAATAAATATACTTTTTTTATAATAGACTTTAATTAATTAATTAATATAGTTTCGCTCTGCGGGCCTTGGTTGAGTGGCATATTTGGTATCCTTACCATTTTTTGTCTTTGCCTAGAAATGTTTTTATTTGTCAATATTATCTGTAACCCTGCTACACATTTATTTCCTAACATTATTCGGGCTTCAATTTCCTTCCGTATGTTCGGTCTTCTGGAAAATATTGTCACTAAATGTGAGAATTGCTGTACTTCTTCAATCTTAGATACCAATAGAGGGAACCAATAGAGGGAAGACATACTCCCTCTATTGCTGTTGACCTTTATTTTAAATTTGTTTTCTTGATATTCTTATTCTGCTCACTCCGTGTACTTTGTTTTTTCTGATTCATATGCTGATACCCCTTTTTACTGATTGTTCGTCTAACCTCTTTCTTACATTTTTTAGATGCTGTTTTATTTCTCTCTATCACTACTAGGTCTTCTGCAAATAGACTCTGCTAGAGCAGAGTCAGTTTGTCAGTGAAAGTCTAACATTACATTTGCACCATCAGAGCATTACGTTTCTTATTTCTCCTGACTATCCTATATATAATGACAGTCAAAGTAAAAGGCAATGACTTAACTGTCAAGCAGCATCATTAAGACATTTAACCAGCACATTCTGCTTTTAAGAGTTTGTAATTAACTTACGTACGTTGATATACCAATCATTTATTAAAATTTTCAAGAATGTGTATTTTATTTTACGTATAAGGCATTAGGCAACTTTTTACCTTCATTATAATAAGCCATATATGGTTTCAATTAGACTTTCTCTTTGCCTTCTTTACTATTAACATTCCTGTAATTTTTATTTACTTATAATTTAAGCCCAATTTATATTTCTATGGTAGTTATCGTCATATTTCCATTAGTCCTGTAGCGGTTATAGGTGCGGGATTTATTAGGACTTTCTTGCATTTGTTTGCTAGGTACTGTTATTTTATAAAATAAACTCAATACAAACGAAAATGCAGTATAAAATCTCGCTCGTGAATATAGTTTTAGATGTTCTCAACCAAAACAATATGTTGTGGATTTTAATAGAAATAAAATATGTTACACTAGTTTTTTGTTATATTTCCCATAAAAAATTTTGCGCTTACCACAATTTTACTACTTATTAGACAGATATCCAAATTAATGCAAATACGGCTGTGTTGATAGTTGATACATTTAATATGTAAATGGTATACGTATACGAGTAAATATGTTTGTTATATTTAGAAGATACAATCATCAATCGATATGTAATGTCATTTGTGCGTGGGAAAATATCGTGAGTTTGTTCATATAGGCCGGAATAGATTTTGCTTCTGTGGATATTGTAATTTATAAACTATTTGAAGACATTATGTATTTACTATTATGTTAAATCAGATGTTCATACAGTAAACGTTACAGAATATAAAATTTTCTACGTACAATATGTAGGAACTTGTGAATTGTGAATATTATAACTAATTATGTCCATCAATAACTATATAGTGTTTTATAGATGAACTACAATTAAGGGTTATAATGAAATTAGAAATCAATTGGCACAGATGTCTCACTTGAATAATGTGCAAGACAATTTATTAAAACCGTCAAAAACTGATGTTATAAAACGTCACTGCAAGTATTAATATTTTAAATTCAAGTATAAATGATCAATGAAACAAGTCGTACACCATTCTGAAAGATCCTCAATGAAATTGAAAGAACTTGTACAAATTCTAATTCAAATTCTATCAAACATAGCTTAAATACCAACATTGAATTCAGTACCAGACATAAAATTAAAAATATAAAATTAATAGAAATATGACCATGTGAATATTATTATTGAATCCAGGTTATGTAAAATTTTCAAAATGTCAATAAATGTCATATTGCATAGGTGACTTGGCATGATTTCAATAATAATGTACCATACCTGAAACAGACATTGATTAAATTATATATAAAGAAAATGATAGAACATAGTTAATAAGCAATAAGATTGTAACTTTACATATAAGAAGGTATCTATAGTGAATTTGTGAGGTGCTACCCAAATAAACTCAATAAATGAAGTCAGAATTGGGAAGAAAGAAACATTGAATAGGATGAAATTTTTATATCTGTGGAAAATAGGAAAATATTAGATTGATATTCAATAGGCATTTTAAATAAAGCATTACGAAGTTCCAGATGGTCCAGGCGGAGAAGGGCAGTCCTATGAATTGTTCCAGATCACCATATTATATTAACAGAAAAGTTGGGAACTAAAAGCATAGTGAGTCCGCGATAAGCAAGATTAAGGTATATATATACACGAGTATATATATATATATATATATATATATATATATATATATATATATATATATATATATATATATATATATATATATATATATATATATATATATATATATATATATATATATATATATATATATATATATATATATATATATATATATACACTGCCCGGCACAAAATTCCGTCACCCTAAAATTTTGCCCAATTTTGATGTTTTGTAACTTTTTTAATTTTCATCTAATTTTCATAAATTTTTTACCAGTCTGTAGATCAGTTCATTGTGTGTCTTTTTAATTATTGTAATAAGTCATATTTTTCGTCCAGGCAATATTATACAGGGGTAAATCAAAGTGTTGTTTTTTGTCGTAAACTCAAAACACCCTGTGGAAAAATTGAGGCGAATAATTTTGTTTACAAACTGTTTGCTGCCATCTTAGACGTATTGTAAATATTTTGTTTTTTGATTCATCCCATTATCTCATTTCTTCTGCGAGCAGCAAAATTTTAAATGAAACGCTGTTAATTTTATCATTTTTAATTAAAAAACATCGACGTTGGCTAAATACGCGGTTATTGTGACAGAATATTTGACAGTACAGTTAATTTAGTGTGTTGTCATCATGGTAACTACAGCAGACATAGGTAGAATTGTTGCCTTAATAGAGGATGGCCGCAATAAGAATTATGTCTCCCGTACTCTGGGAATTGCGCGGTCTACAGTTTGTGATGTTTGGAATAGGTATCTACAGACGGGAAACATTATTAGGCGGCAAGGCTCTGGCAGAAGGAGAATGACCACTCAAGCTGATGATCACTTTGTCATTATGAGTTCTTTAAGAGATCGAAGAGCTACTGCTGTGTATCTAAAAAATGACTTGCAAATGGTACGTCGAGTAAGTGTAAGTGAAAGAACGATACGTAGAAGATTGTTAGAAGCAGGATTGCATTCACGAAGGCCAGCAGTATGTCCAAAATTGCTTCCTCGGCATCAACAACACCGACTGAGATTTGCAAGAGCGCATGCTGACTGGACTGTAGAACAGTGGGGAAACGTACTATTCACAGATGAATCCAGGGTTTGTTTAAGGTCGCCGGATGGTCGTGAACGGGTATACAGACGTAGAAATGAAAGATATGCAGACTGCACCATATCTGAGCGACTGCAATATTATGGTGGTTCAGTCATGGTTTGGGCGGGTATTTCTACCGATGCACGTACTGACCTTGTGTTTGTTGAAAATGGAGCACTAACCGCCCACCGTTACATTGAGGAAATCCTCCAAGAAATTGTTGTTCCATTTGCTTCTTTCATTGGGAACCAATTTACATTAATGCATGATAATGCTAGACCTCACGTTGCACGGGTAGTGAGCGAATATCTGGATGAGGTTGGACTTCCAAGATTGGACTGGCCCGCATGTAGCCCGGATCTCAACCCAATCGAACATCTTTGGGATGTTCTTAAAAGAGCACTCCGTCGCCGTCCTGTGCAACCACTAACCTTGTAAGACTTACGGCTGGCGCTGACAGAAGAATATCAGGCTATTCCTCAAGACGGAATAAGTAATCTTATTAATTCGATGCCACGAAGAATGCAAGCTGTCATTGCTGCGAGAGGAGGACATACACGTTATTAAAATTTGTCTTTGTCAATTAATTTTGTGATATACCTAGTGGATGTTTTTGTTAATAAAAATAAGCTTGAAATCAGCGTTTCATTTAAAATTTTGCTGCTCGCAGAAGAAATGAGATAATGGGATGAATCAAAAAACAAAATGTTTACAATACGTCTAAGATGGCAGCAAACAGTTTGTAAACAAAATTATTCGCCTCAATTTTTCCACAGGGTGTTTTGAGTTTACGACAAAAAACAACACTTTGATTTACCCCTGTATAATATTGCCTGGACGAAAAATATGACTTATTACAATAATTAAAAAGACACACAATGAACTGATCTACAGACTGGTAAAAAATTTATGAAAATCAGATGAAAAATAAAAAAGTTATAAAACATCAAAATTGGGCAAAATTTTAGGGTGACGGAATTTTGTGCCGAGGAGTGTATATATATATATATATATATGATTCCATTTGAAAAAATTTAATATTGCCCAGTAACCATTTGACTGAACTTTATTTGCTCTTAAACCACGTAATTTACTAATTCAAAAAAAATAATTTATAGGTATGTCAAAAACTGCCGCTTGTGATGTATATTGGATATCCGATTTAAATTAATTAAATTAATTATCCGCTCCACACGATATTTTAGAAGTGAAAATACACAGAATTAACAGATTTCCACTCGATTTTATTAATTACTACTGTTACAGTCGGTGTTCAAGTCCAGGGTCTAAAATTGCATCGTGGTTGAATAACCTGGTGGCTAATCTGGTGATATTATTTTAGGAAAATCTAAGTAACTAGCCACGCTATCCAATGCAGAGTTTCAGCAATGAATTCGTAGCGTGGGTTCCGATTATTTTAACTTTATTGCATCTAGATATGGATAATATGTACGGTTTACAGTAACAACTTTATTTAAAAGAAAGACGTACGTCATGTTGCGAGACATGTTTAAATGTTATGATGAAGATTATGGTGTGTATGATTTAAAGGTCCGTTTTTAAAGAGACTGTCTCACGGAATTTAAAAATTCTTATTTTAAAAATTACTTTTTTAGTTTCCTTTTTTTTTCAATAAAAGGAACATATAGTAAACATCAAAGAAATATTCACGCGATGTATTTAACTTCGCAAACAAACGTAGACATAGGTTATTGTCGCAATAAAACGAGATCTGTCAATTGCGGTCTTTCTTATGATCCAAAACAGTTTGCGCTGTGTGCATACGCAAGAAACGAGTTATGCGAATGTCGGAAACTCTTCGGAAAGTCTACGTGCACTTGATGCTTCCCCTACACCGTAAAACGGAGCGGTATCAATACGTATGAGCATTCAGCAATGCAATCGAGAAAATGCAGATATTTACTACTCCTGCTGGAGTAGAAATCGATGGCAAACGTAATGGATAACGTGCAATTGTGCCATAAGGAGCCACCGGTTTACCGCCGCCACTTCACAAAGTTGCTGAAAGGGAATGGTTTCCCCTTAATGTAATGAAACTCTTGTGCGGTTTACGAGTTACGGCGAAAATATCCGTGAATCATTCAACATATTTTAAGCCTGTATTACAAAAGTAAGTTCTCTATTTTAAGCAAGGTGTATTTTACTACCCGTACAATGTAGCCCTTGTAGTCTGTCTTTGTCTATGCGTTTCAAACTATCCACCGAACTCTCATTACAACTCGGCATCAGATTGCTGTGACGAATATTATTATTATGGAATTATCTCTTTTTATAGAAGTATATAATTTAATCTATTGTAACCTATAAAAAACCTTTACCTGCGCCCATGCCAAATTAAAATTTAAACAATTCCTGTCTCATAAATAAAATATATTTTTCAACAATCGATATAGATATTTTTTAAATGAACCGCACGTATAGGCAATTCAATATCTAATTGCCTATTTCGTGGCCTACTCGACAAAAATTTTGTTTTGCATCGAAGCAGAGAGTAGGGAAAAATATACTGCACTTCCCGCATGGTAAGAATTTTCTAATCACTCCAATTCGTGCCAACAAAATAACAGGTTGCAACCCTATATTATTATAATCTCGTTAAATTCTTTCAGTTGAATTTTATTAAATAAACTCAAGGGTTCGTTTTATTGTTCCACGTGTAATGCTGTGGATTTTCTAGTGAATTATAGAACATTGTGGTTGTTTGCGATTTATTTTTAGCAATCTGACCAGAGATTTTGGGAACATTATAATGTTCCCAAAATCCGCCTTGCTACTGTATAGCAAGGCGGCTTATATTAGTTTTTTAGACCCGTCAAAGGATGCATCGTTTACCATCTTGTTAGTGCAGAGCATTTGGGTAAGGTCGATTTTATTCATATTGAATCCAAGTGAAATCGAGCTTGCTACAAGGTGTTTCTGATAAAATTTTATTTTCCAAATTCTCATGCACAGTGGCGTGTTAAATAATTTGTTTGGGTACATAATTAATATAAATTTTTGAACTAATAAATATAGATTTTTTATATAATCTACAAAATATCATAAGCTCTTTATAAGTTAGCGTTATAGGTTATTAGGAAAAATAAGAGAAAGTGCCATAGTTGTAATATTCTCTTGCAAAAAAATACGATTTTGGCACTTTTATCGGTTTCTCGCCTATATTTTAAAAACCATGCATTTTTTCAAAAAAAAACATTCTATACAAAATTAAAGTAGAGAAAATTTCCTATATTTTCTACATTTAACCTATTTAATATGTTTCTATGGCCGATCGTTCCGCCGCTAACGGCAAGCTAGAAGATAATCAGGATCCAAAAAAGTGACAAAAATGCCATTTATGGCACTTTACATCAGATATCCGTGTATACAACCCATGTTGACCATCATGTATACTTTCACAGTTTTGAAAATAAAGAACATATTGCAGACAAATGAATAAAATGATTAGTTCCAGCCCGTTGTTGTTCTTCTTCCAAACTAGTGATGAGCAAAATTGGTCTCAGTCTTGCAGTCTTGGTCTTGGTCTTGCGAAAAAGCAAGACCAAGACTATCATTACGCTAGCAAAACAAGACCAAGACCGAATGAACAAGACCAAATCCAAAACCGACTATGCAAAACCAAGACCAAATACGCAAGACTAAATTAAAAATTATAACTACCCGTGGATATAAGAGTTGAAATATTTGTAACGGCTTTAATATATTGTAACAAAATGGTAAAGTGCAGGTCATAATTCTGTTCGGAAAGGGAATAGCGACCCAAGAAGTCCTTTGTTTATTATTTAGAGAATTCTAAGAAGGTCCACATTAAATGAGTAATTCATCTTGTATAGTGTGTTTTCTTTAAGTACGGTCTTAGCAAAATTTCATAACTTCGTAATCGTAAACAGATGTGTAACTACCAAAAAGTAAAATATCTCAAATCAAATTGTAAAATTAACAGGGTCTATCCATAAAAGCGTCACGAAAAGATTCGACCATAAATAATAGTTGTCCGTTAGAAGCGTCACTTAATTTATGGTTTCCGGGTATGGGAAAAATGGCCAAACAGCTAACTAATTGATGCAGAAAGAGTAATCTCAGAAATGTCATGTAAAATGTTTAGTTTCTATTTTGCAACCAGATGTCGTTAGAGTACGGGAATAGTTTCCTGAGATCATGTAAGGGGTAAAGTAGATCCCGTAGGATTGGTGGAGATTTCACCCCCAGTAAGTGGTATTACTTAAAGGGGATGAAAGATCGACTTTGGTCCCGCCCAGCGAGGACTGGAGCAACAATCTTAGCAAAAATTATGCAGTTTTCCGGCAGGTTTTCAGATAGTAAATTCGGGTTTAAAGTCAAATAGTTTAATAAGCGGAAAGGCACTCAAAATTGTTCTATTAGAATCAGGTCTACTTAACCCTAGCGATTAACTTTGTTTTCATATGAATGGATTCATTATTTGCGCGACGCATCTGGTTGTGTCCAAATTTATAGTTTGTTTAGTGTAAATGTTTTATTGTCAGCGTAATTTATTCTGTTAAATATTAAATATATATCTTGGTTTGAAGTTATTTGAATTAATCTCTTGACCAACGAAATTCAATATTATCCGACAAAGTTAGTTCGTGAATCTTAGTGATGGTGTGAGGTTTTAGCCATACAGGATTAACACCGACATCATGAGAGCATATGAGGTAAGCTAAATCTCCATGTATCAATATTAAGATTTCCCCTTCTAACTTTAAAGCATACGCGACGAACCCAGGACTATGAGATCTTGTGTGTATATATTTATGTATGTATACATATTTTTGCAAACCCCGACGCTCCCTTTCATTTTAACATCGGTCAATCTGGTAAAAACCCCAGTGGTTACAATATGCTTTTCCCAGAATAAAATACTTTTCCTATTTGGAATTGCCAGTTTGCTTCACTAGATTTTAACACTAAGTATAAAAAAAATTAAAAGAAACTTGACCAGTGTTTGAAACCTACCTTACCTACCGACCTACCTCCCTTGGTGTGACATTTAAAAACAATTACGAAGGCCCTCGTTTAGTAAACGATCTAGCAAAATTTATAGATATGAAATATCCAGAAAACTCTGCGTAGAATAGCATTTTAAATTCTTAAAATAATTCATTATTTACGAAGATGGAGAGGGGGGAATTAGATAATTACCCTGTACATGTACAATAACTGAAAACCTATATCACACTTTTTAGTGGATTTATTTATATTTGTAATAATAATTTTCTGTTAGTATCAGACAACAAATTTTTTTTAGGGTCTATTTTGCCTCCAGGAGCGCGTTTTGGTCCTTCTTCCCCTACTATAGTGGTACATGATAATTATTAGCAGATAAGTTTTTGATATTTTTCTATACTTACGTCATTACTAGTTAATAAAGGATAGTGAATTATTTATAACTTATACCTTTAATGATCTTCATAATGATAGTGTTTATAAAAAGTAAAAAACGTAAGTAACTGGTAAAATGAGCAAGATTAATACTCAAAACGCAAGACCCAGACCAAAATCAAGACTAAATAGGCAAGAGCAATACTAAACGTATTTGAGCAAGACCAAGACCGAATAAGCAAGACCAAGACTAATACCAAGTGGTCTTCCCTGTGTAGCCACACTGAAACAAGGAATCGTTCCCCAGCTTTTGCAACACAAATAGGTACAGATACAATCTGAAAATTTTTTTCTACCACTATCACTCAATTAATCCATCTGATACTATTTGCACTTTTCGGTAAACTGAGGCCTACGTGAAGCTGTACAGTAACATGAAGTCACCACTTTATTTTTTTATTTTTATTAATTTTCCTATTCTTTATTGTGCAATATAAGTTGTATAGTGCAATTATAAGTTTGTTTTATTCATTTGTGAATTTGTGAAAGCATACATGATCAACATTGGTTGTATCCAAGATCGATTAAATTAGATAGGTTGCCTCGTAACTTACAATCCGACAGCGCGACGTCATCTTTGTATAAATATTGCTAATATAATTTATTATATTGTCGTATCAAGAGTCTCAAAATATAATCATATACCTAATGTTATTAAATAGTATTTACACATAAAAATCACCAAATAACTCTGAAAAACGCCGAGAAACTTAAAAATAAACTGTCAGACGTCTGCCAAAATACAAAGATGACATCACGTATCCCCCCGCAAAAGTTACGGGGCAACCGTAACTTTTTTTTTTCAATTGTGAAAAACTCAAAGGTGAGCTACAAATATTTGGGCATATGTAGAAATCAGAATATTGAATAGGCAAGTTGTGATTAAAAATTGAGTTTGTGTTGATTGTTGTGTTATTGGCTTTGTGTCTAAAGAAAAATGAACTCAAAACGTTATTTCTAGGAGGTAATAGGATTTAATAACTTAAAATGACGGGATGTTGTGTACACATTGTGTACTGAGTGTCACAATACCACTAGGAAAGGGGCTGGGATGAGAGCATTTCCCCTTGATCTAAATAGGAGAAGAGAATGATCAACAAAGATTGGTAGGGTAAATTCGTGGACACCTAAAGACAGTTGAATTATAATATATTTCTCGAAAATATAAGGAAAACATAAAAATAGAGACGAAACTAACAATCCACACCAATTTTTCTTGGGCAAGTTTATGGTGGTTGAAGCTCCTCACATTCTGAACTGTCATAATTTAAACACTAAATTAATTAACAGATTTATAGTGTTTAGATTAAAAGTGAACTTAAAAAAAATTCAAAAAATAACCGCCAAGGATAGTAAAAGTATGGCTATGCATAGTGTTGTGAAATAGTCTTTTTATTCTTGTATTCTGTTCTGATTAATAAATTGTTTGATAATAATGATTGTAGTGTTTTCGTCCCATTCTTATTATTCATGAAAATACATATGTTACTGGTAAGTTAGTAGAAGCAGTACTATTCATTTTTTAAACCTTTTATTATACCGCATATCCACGCGTATTGATGCGAATGTTTGCAGTAAAATCATTTCTAAACTTTGTGAATTTGGCGCCACGAATTGTGATATAAAATGGCCGCCTTGGCCAGACTCTCATTGAAGGGTCTCTAATTTTGACTATTTTCCAGTGCACTCTAGCGGCGGAACGATTGGCCATAGAAACAAATAAAATACAATAAAAATGTGGAATGTTGTCTACTTTAAGTTTGTATAGAAATGGCTTTTCGATAAAATTATTTGAGTAGGTAGATATAGGCAAGAAACCGAAAGGGCTGCCAAAATTTAAGAAACGAATTCCAAAAAAGGGGTTGTGCGCAATATTTCTGCATACAAAGTTCAAATTCATGTTCAGCGACCCGAAAACTTTCCCCTACATATTTGCCTTTCCCTTTCCTAATATGCTTAGCCTATTATTATTCAATTTACGTAGTCAATTCATTTAGAAAACTCATGTCACCTGATAGTTTTGATAAAGTTTACGAAATAATATGTATATTTCGTTAACTTTGGTTTTGATGGGCATACTTTATAAATTTGAGAGCATAATTTTATTTAAATATACAAAGCACTAGAATTCCTAATTGATTCATTAGTTAATTGTAAATTATTAATATCGTATCTTTATTAATTGGTCAGATAAATTTAATTTGAAGTCTTCATTCATTACAGTTTTGTAATTTTTGTTGCTTAAAGTTTTGGGTATGTAACTGTATGAATATTCGTCGCTAATACTATTACCACAAATTATTTAATCAATAATATATTATAGTAGTGGGCCCTTGCCCCGCCCCTTGCGTATCAAGTGTGAAGGATTCTTTGCCTGTTGTTAAAGAAAAGAGTTGTCACACATCTTCACCAATTTGTAGGTTATAATACTATTCACACGAAAAATTTGCTGAATATTATGGATCAACAAATAACAATAATTATATATAACATCGATTTAGAGCATTTGGGTGCTTTAGCGTGTTGTGTCTTGACGATATCGTTGACAGTCGTATCTTAAAAAAGTAACGAAGGCTCTCCGTGCTTTGAAATCCCACCCCGAGATCCGTTTCGCGCTTCAAGCCATCAACCTGAAATAACAGCCGCCGGTGAAAAATGTCGTTCATTTCCAATCTTTTCCCACAAGTATACCGCCCCTGAAAGGTTACAATAACGTGCATGTGGCGTCAAAGTCCAATCTAATTTCCATTCGCAAAGCGAATTTTCCGCGGAACTTCTGAAAGGTTATGCTAGTTTACCGTGAATTATTTTGTGTGTTAACAGGCGCTTTAAAAGTCGCACGCAAAGTGATTTTCCTCGTAATTTAGGAGGTTATTTCGAAAAGTTTTTACTACCAAGTAAGTCAATTTCGCATGATATTGCAAGAGTTGCGTATAAAGTCTTTTTTCTAACGTGTGAAACCGCTAAGAAGTTGGCTTTATCGGGAGACGGTTTTGCTATGGTGTATGACCCAACTTATTGCTGAATGGGTCAACTATCGAGCCAAACCAATGTCTTCGATTTGTCTCAAACTTGGTACTTGGGGTAGTTTAAGGTTACAGGGTTCATTTAGTTGCTTTTAACGAATCTTATACATTATACTTGGTGACGATGGTTTTATAATGGAGGCAGGAGGTGGACAGTTAAAATTAAAAAAACTAAAAACTACAAAATAAACATAGGTAAAAAACTTTCAATTTAAATGGTTTTATTTTAAATCATTAGTTCTACTGAAAACTACAAAATAATTAGGACACAAACCTGGGTCTTCCTGAGATTCTGACGTTTGGTAAGAAATAAGAACGTAGGGCGCATAGTAGGGCTCAGGAAGGTCCAGGCTTGTGTCCTAATGATTTTGTAGATTTTAGTACAACTGATTATTTAATATAAAACCGTTTAAAATAAAAAAATGTTTACCTATTTTTAAAAAAACATAAATGTTATCGATTGTACGTTAAAATAATATCCATAATAATAATGTTTGTTTGTGTCTGAAATTTTTTTTTATTTAATTTTAAAATCAAATCGTGCTTATAGGAAAACCCGTTACATCGTAGCATTGACTATAAATATTTATTAAATTTATTTAGTAAAGTGTGAAAGTATGATTTCATAAAATGTCCTACGTATCACATTATCCGCAGTGATTTTTCTTTCATTTCCAAGGGAATGAATATAAAGAAAGGAAGAGAACTAATTTTAATTCTATAAAATGGACCTACTGTAATCGCCTTTCGGGTAGAGTGCACCTCGAAAAGAAAACAGTCTACAGTGCCGACCTTTTTCTATTAGATACCCGAAGGAATCAATACCTACCTGCGTGCTCCTGTCATCCCTGCGTTCTATCCTGTCCTGGGGCCAGGCGTAATCAAAATATGACCCCGGGGGAAAGATAATAAAGAACAGCATCTGTATATAGCCTGGAATCGACTTGCTTATTGACGTTACATAGTGAATAAACACTGATAGCAGAGGAAAGCCACGGTAAAACAAACAAAAGTTGTGAGAGGCAGCCGTGATGATATGCGTTTGTACCGAAAATAAACGAATACATTTTTATGTACTTTGATCTATGCGAGATGAACTTTTCGTTTGTTATACGTACACTTCACCTCTGCTCTTTCCGATTTAATGGTCTACAATAATTTAGAATTTTAAAACAACAATGTTGGGAGTGCCTCGGGGCTCTAATTTGGGTCCACTATAATTTAAGATATTCTTAAATGACATTGTAATCGATCTGAATCCATGTTATTACATGCCGACGATATTGGATTTTATAGTATTATATGCTGATGATATGGTGTTTGTGTAGTTTCCTCTACCTATATCTTCGGACGTAACCTAAGGTTCAGTTTTAGGGCCAATATTATTCCTAATTTGTACAGCGGACATTATTTCCTGTGTAAATCATGCTAAAATTCAGTTATATGCGGACGATGCACAGTTATCTGTTTTACGATCACTTGTGAACTATTCGAAAAACAACATTTTAGAGCTTATTCCTGATTAATCTGTCGTCATCTATTATACTGGTCAGAGAGTAAAAAATCAAGTTGAATGAAACCTTAAACTAACCTTAGATGATATAATAAACTACTCATTCTTGTTGCTAAATCCAAAAACCTTGGTTTGACTTTTGAAGATATGAGGATAATATTCATTTCAAAGAATATGTTTCTATATTACTAAAAAAATGTTACACAGCTTTAAAATTATTATATAATGTTTCCATTTTGAACTTCAAACTTCAAAAAATTTAAGTGTTGTATATAATTATATAATTACCTTGATGATCAACTTAAAAATCTCCTTGTAAATAAATTGCGAAACAAAGTAAAATAATATTTTCTATCACTGCAGAAAAATACTGGATATCTGAATTGTAGTTTTTTATCTGAATTGTAGTTGAAATATTGTTTTTGATATTCATATTGATTTTTATTTTTGACAATTTATCTATTAATCCTTCATATTTACAATAGGCTATATGCCTATCTTATATAATTTTGCTTTCCTTGATTAATGGAATTATTATTTCAAATAATTAATGACAAATTATTTTGTTTTTTGTGTTATTAACTCTCAATTTTATGTTATATTTAAATATGTATTTTCTTTTAAGGTTGATCTGAATAGCCCACTGCTAGACTTTTCATAAAAAAATATTAGCATACAATTTTTAGTAAAGACAATTTATTATTATAATTTTTTTTTTGGTGCTGGTCAGTCCCCCCAGGCCTCCGACTGATTCAGAGAGTGCCGCCAGCAATAAGTAAGCGCTCCTATGAGACATATTCGATCAAATGAGGACAAGTTTTCGAGGTCGCTTTGAATTTTTTTTTGCAGCAAAGGCAAAAATCGGGGAAGTGCAACGTATTAGACATTTCCGTTGCCATTTCGTGATATAAAAAAATCTGCGTGCAGCACAGTACACGTGATAGAAGTGAATACTTCTTTACCGATTCGGCAATGTTCCGGTCGTTATTCATATCTAAACCAAATTTCTCAAGAAGAAAGTGAAGTAGTGGCAAGGACGCATCCTCCGCAAAAAGATCATCATCCATTTGGATCAGATTCGAAAGCCCAATCCAGAGACATCCAGCAGGATATGCATAAGTAATATTGTATTCTGGTTAATTCCGATTCTGTCACGATCGTTTATAAATTATATCAAAATTGCTTTCCGCTTTAGAGCACTTGTGGGGGATCGTTGCCCAAGTCAAAGCTGCATTCGATATCTCTGTTTCTCTCTCTCTCCCTCATATATATCTCATATGCTTTATCTCTCTTGCGAGACGAAAATGGTATAAAATGTGTAAAACTTTAAAAAATCACTCACGCGGCTATAAAAGTATTCACTTCAATAATGTTATTGTACTTGACTGAAGTACTTGGTGTTAACCATGTCGACGGACGATAGAATTAAGTTAATAATTGATGAAAATGAAAAACGTCGAAGTTAACCGATAACATCGTAAAAATAAATTCGATGTGTAAATATATCGAAACCCTAAAAAACTGCTGAGAACAGCGGTTTTATAGCACATTAATTTGATCCGTATGATTGTAATGACGTACACGACAAGATAGCTGAAATAGAGTATGACACATTCTCACAAACATTCGGCTATAATTATTTAGGATATCCGCACTTTTGAAACCAAGGTGCTTATACATCCCCTGCTATCTTGTCATCCAGGACTTGAAGCCCACAATGCATGACTATTTCTGTCTTTATATATAGACTAAACAATACGATCGCAGACTGCTACAGGAAAACGCAGTATCAGGGGTAACATGACAGAGGTAGAGGCAGTAAAATCGAGTATACCTATAGGGAGCAACGACGTAATAATAAAATAAAATTAATAAATGCGAGAATGCTTTACCAAAGCTGATATGTACTGTGTATTATGTTTGGCTTCTCAATGGCTTAGTTACGTAAAGGGTTTTTTTCTAATTTTGCTGTTTAAAGTGAAAACTCTTTTGACCTTTGGCCTTTTCAAAACCCTTTTGAGGTTAGGAAACGTCTTAGTTTTGTAAAGTTTATTTCATAGTAGGTTATTTAAAACTGACAAGCTATGAAAGTGATAAGCTGTCATACCGTTACAACCTACTGGACTGTTTGTATCAATTTTATCAACTCTATCAATGTAATATATTGTTGGCAGCTCCAAAAAGTTTCCGGAAGTTAGGTGCATTTAAAAACTCCTTCAGTTTCATATATATTATCATATTTTCACATTGCAATATCGTCCGTTCCGCCAAAAATACACATCCTTTTGACTTGTTATTACTTCAACGATGCTGGCCCTGATTCTGCGATATCTGTTGAAAAAACAATTCATTACCTGATAAATCTGGTAAATCTTACGTTTTATGTACCACAATATGTAGCCAGCAAATAGCTGGTCGAGTTTTACAAGTTGTGTATTATAAAACTCTGTAAAAGTTTGATATGGTTTATCACTGAATAACTGTAATGGATAGTGTGTAATATGTACTGACCCGCCACTGAGATCGCCATCCGCATTCGACGACGACACGTCGGGTAACTTAGCGTGACCGAGGGTATGTTTCAATCTGGGAATTTTTGTCATCAAACTAAATACCTCTGGAATTTTATGTCACCCTGTACAGCTTTGTTTATTCAATTGATTTGTGCGTTGTACCAGTTTATCCGCTTCGGGGAATATATTTACCAGAGCGGAAAACCACATTTGCAACAAAACCACTTAATATGACACTAATAATTATATATGTATCAATCGTCACCGCGATTCCAAGTCAGCCCATACGATGACCTTATCAAAATTCAGCAAATTATTTTATTTGTTTATAAACAAAGCAGATAATTTTAGTCATAAATTACTCACCGCTTTAGTTGACTTCAATAGAGATTTTACCAAATTATCAGCCAGTTAGTTCTTCGGCATTACTCTTGAAGTCGGCTGCATATCTTCCGAGTGTAGAAAAACAACCTCTTATCGTGATGATATGTTGATCACGTAGCAGTATTATTCATTTTATGCATATTGAGACTTCGGCTCAGTATCGGTGGGTTCGCAGGATAGTGCATCGCGATTTGTGGA
Organism: Tetropium fuscum; assembly: GCA_964058915.1. Taxonomy (NCBI): domain Eukaryota; kingdom Metazoa; phylum Arthropoda; class Insecta; order Coleoptera; family Cerambycidae; genus Tetropium; species Tetropium fuscum. Next base: position 41,602 of record CAXKVY010001627.1, read on the forward strand.
CACTAGTTGTGATTTCTGTTAGGTACTTGGATTATTATTTGGACTGGGTAATTTTGAAGTTTTTATAAAGTTTTGCGGTAGTTTTTCATGGCACCCAAGTTGTTTCTGGTGTACAAATCGGAGACGTAAATTAAAATAATGACAAGAAGCATAAAATAAAACAAAATATTATTAGCAATTCAAATTGGAAACAACCATTCTTTGGTACTTCTTATCTGTACCTTAATCTTATTCTAATATTAGCTGTAACCCGCGACTTGTCCGCGCGAATTTAACAAAAATGTTTGTTTAGTTCGCAGAATTTATGAAAAGTTAATAATTCTGTAGGTATTCCTCGTAAAGAAATACCCATCTCATTCTTCTTCTTTGCCAGCCGATGTTTCGTGTTTTTTAATTTTTTAGCGAGATCATGTGACGAATGCTATCGTTTTCTAGACGCCGTTCTCTAGACTCCTGAGATTATTGACTTCTTAACAATGAATGACGGGTTCTATCTAACTCTAATCGTTCGTTCCTCAGAACTATATTCATTCGACCTAGACATGGATTGCCTTAATCGACATTTTGTAAGACGACTTTCTCTAATAATTATTTTAATTTTTCTGCGCGGAACCCTAACTTTTTTCTAAAATAAAAGTAGCCTATGTTACTCCTTATAACATCAGCTATCTACCAGTGAAAGTCCTGTAAAAATCGCTCCAGCCGTTTCGGAGATTAGCCGGAACAAACAGGCAGAACAAAATTTTAAAAATTGTTTTTTTCACACCCAATACTTATCGAATTAAACGTCTCAAGACCTCGAAATCCGGTCGTGATATATAAGAACTAGTGATATTTTACTATGCCTTTATATGTAGATGCATAATGTAGTTATTTTTCAGTTTCCTAATTATGGTTATTTTGGAGGCGAAACGCTCGTCGCAAGCGATGATTTCTTGTATAATGTTCCATATAAATTCATAATTTAGAAGCCGAAAGCTGCGTCGAATTATGTAAAAATCGGTAATTTTCTGCGCGTCCGATGTAAATACATAATTGAGGCATTTTCAGTTTCCTGGTGATTGTCATTGTGCAGACGAAACACTCGCAAAGGAAAAGAACGAAAAAATAGGTGGTGCATAATTGGTGCATAAGGGTTTCGAAATTTTGTTTAAATATGCACCTGTGCTAAAAAAATTAATATTACCAAAAAAAAATATGTTCTATTACAAAATACAAAAAAAATAAACCCAACGTAACAAGACAATCCTTAGATAGCCTAAAGAAGTTACACATAGATATAAAAATAAAATATTACATAACAAAAATATCCCAATTAATAATAATCAGTCCGATAAAAAAACAATTAAAATAGTCCGCCTGCAGTCATTTATTTAAACTTGTAATTTTTTTTCTTGCCAATGCCAACAGCCAATTTGAAAGGGACATTATGACTAGCCACCCACCGTTTGACTATACCCCATACATTTTCAATAAGGTTGAATTCAGGACTATAAGGAGGCAATCGCAAGATTTCATGTCCATGTTGTCTTAGTTGTTTGTCCATATGGTAATCCGAATGTTTCGTTTTATTTTCTTTCACCAATTTAACACTCGGAGTAGTTTCCACAAACACCAAAACACTTTCACTTCGCCCGACGCGCATTTTGCCAACCAAGTTAGCATCATCCGGAGACGATTAAACTTAATCTTAAACTAAAAATCTACCCTAGTTATATTATTTATGGTGAAATCATTAGTCACGCTTCAATGATCAGTTGCTAAGCAACGCGTAAAGCGGGCTATACGGTATAGGTCCCTTGTCGCTATTCATACTGTTTTTACATTTTACAATTTCTATGCTCTCAAATGCATCCAACTGTCTATTATTGGTCACATTTCTAACTAATCTTAAATTACTAATATCTATTCTATGATTGTTGTCGAAAGCATGTTGCGCAACACTAAACTTATTTTAGATTAGCCATATGCTCTTTAAATCTGGTGTTAATTGATCGTCTCGTTTGTCCAGCATATTTTCGATCACAATCATTACAATTAATTTCGTAAGTCCCGGACCTTTCATTTGGAACAATTTTATCCTTTGGATTGTCTAAGAGTTGTAATTTATTATTCGACGAATGCATCGCTGTTATACCCACGTTTTTGAAGACCTTAAAGACCACGTTTTTGAAGACCACGTTTTTGAAGACTCAAACCACGAGTAAACCGGGGTTCGTACGGGATGGATACATATTTTGTCTCTATATCCTTTTGAAAGGTCGTAGCATTACGAAGTGTGTCCTTAAATTTACGCTTCCTAATTAGTTTTTCAACTATATCTCTAGCATAACCATTACTCACAGCTATGTCTTTAATTAATACTTTTTCTTTTTCAAACCTCTCATTACTGAGAGGGAAGCTTAGTAAACGATGGACAAGAAAATTAAAACCATTTTGCCATTTTGTGTTGATAGCAGTGGTGAAAGTCATTAGGGATATATCTGACCGTGCTGGTATATTTTCTATATATATATATATCAAATTCTAACCTATTGTCACTATTTTTAATTAGTAATACAACTAAAAATGAAAGTTTTCCATTATTTCCTAGTTCATATGTAAGCTTTACAGAAGTGAAACGACTATTTAATTTGGAAATGAAGTTTTCTACATACGCCATATTAGTGTCAAACACGACAAAAATGTTATCCACTTATCAGCCCAATCCTAGGAAAATACTCAAATTCTTCTTTTGCTTCAGTTTCAAATCGACTCATGAAGACATCAGCAATGAAAGGCGATAAACAGTTACCCATTGCGGTTCCTTCATATTGTTCATAGAACTTGTCATTGAAACGGAAGCAATTATGTTTCATACAAAGTTTTCTAAGGTTTATATATTCTCTTCTCTTGCTTCTTTTCTATAGTTGTTTAATTCGAGTAAATCCTCAAGATTTTACCAATTTGTATAATTCTGGTTTTATTTTCGTTGAATCATTTGGGATATTTTTTTATTTAAAAAGGAAATGTATTAAACTTTTCGTGAAGAAGTTGTGGATTCCTTCTCAATGTGATAAGACGCATTATCTAACACAAGTACGCGGTTTGGTGGTAGATTAGGAATTAATTCAGTCATAAAATAACTTTAAAAGGTACTACTTTTGAAGATTAAAGAGTGATTATTTTTATTTACATGGCTTAAAAATAAGAAGTGCGTCTTTGACAAATCCGTTCTCCCCGCCAGCACGAACTATGACCAATATTTTTCCTTTTGAAATTGATACCTTTAGAAAGTAATGTTTTGTCAATCCAATCCTTTATCTGTGTGTAATAGCAGCTATGAATATAGGTCTCGTCTGAATAGAGGAACCAAGAAATTGAACAACCAAAACTCTATGTGAACAATAATTAGTACTAGTACCTACTTATGTACAATAATTTATACCTTGTACAACAGTTCTGAGTTTTGATTTTTTTTACAGGAGACATGAGAGCGTGACCCCTCCACACCCACCAGAATGCTCTCTAATGCGGGCGTAGCCTTGCTGCTGGCAGCTGTGGCGTTACCCTCTCTAATAATCGCCAACCACGAGGAGGACTTCGCCTTTGACATACCCGACGACTTGGAAATAGAGTTCAATGATGGCGAGTTGAGCAAATGGAACGAGAGAAGCATAGCGGCTAGCGTGGGGAGGACCTTCCATCTGGCGATTCCCAGAGACGGTTCCGCGGGGAAAATCAGAAGTTACGAGGTGAGGAGACTTTTCTTGGGCATCATAATTTTTTGCCGGATATTATCATCACAATTGATTTTATCACAATGGAAGACATAGAGCAGCAGTCGCGGTATAAAGTTAAAACAAAAGAGGGCCTAACACGGACCCTTGTGGTACGTCGTAAATATTCCATAGGGGTTTTTAATTAGCTGAAAATGTATTTCAAAGGAAGCACTTATTCGAAATATATCTTCCATTGTCATTAAAATTATTGTGCATATTTCCAAGGAATCTAATAGACTATTCGGTGCACGTAGGCCTCAACGGCAGTCTCGCCGTTGCATGCTCGCCGATTATTGTTTTCTAATCATTCTAGTACATGTAAGGAATTGGGAAGTACTTTTAATTTTAGAGCTTCTTTTGTTAAATTATAATCTGAATGCAACATTTGTTCGGTTTTATGATACTTAACAGGCATTGTGGTATCATCGTTAAAAATTAAAAAAACATATCTATTTGTTTTAAGTAGAAGTTGCAAGATGAGAATCATGAATATTTTGCAAAAATAGGATGTCCTAATAGTGTAACTCTTGATGAAATTGTGGGTTGCTATAGAAATAAATGCGTGTAACATATTACACCCGACACCTTCTGTGACATCACCATAACCATAGTCAATTTTTGTGCTAAACTTAACGCGAAATATTTCACTGTATCACATTGTGCTGATTGTACCGAACATAAATAAAGCACAAGAAGTATGTATCCGTATCCTATGTGGGCCAGACATACATAAATCTAGAACTGAGCCTCGTTTCATTTTAAAAGACAAATAGTCAAGTGAATAATTGCCAACTCATTGCATGAAAACAAATTCGCGATAATGATAATGTTTTCTCCTCTGGGTATTTTATTTATATTTAGTCTTCTAAGGAAATAATAAACGTAGACAATTTAAAATAGCAACGTTTATCTCTAATGTCTTAAATGAGTCTTGTGGTGAATGGAAAATCCTATTGAAGTAAATCTTAATGTTAGTTGACCATGATAATGCTTAAAGCGCCCAAGTTTCCTATAGGCGACAGGAGGAAATGAGATTGTATTCTAAAAATAGACCGATTCTAAAATCAATTGACCTCAAATAAGGTGCATTTTTGTGTTTTATGGGAGAGGGTCAGAAAGGTCGGCGTAACTGATAAATGTGCTTGATTCACGTTTCGAAAATGATTTACTCTCCAATGAATAACTCGCGTGGATTAGTAGCATTGCAGGGCACTGCTGCGAGGCAACACAGAAACGTATGGTTACGCCACTGAGTTCGTAAAATAAGTGAGTACTGTCCAGAATCCAAATACACTTTATTAACTTCCAAACACAACAAGGCACAACTGTTTACAGTGACACTACTGAACACTTTTAATTACTTGTTACTAGTCTTGTAGAGCATTCAACCTAAACTGACTCATGTCACGATCGCCTGGCCCTTATATACTATTTTCAGTGTTCTGGAAAGTTCTAAAAGCTTCTCGAGTATTCCATCCCATTCTAGACTGTTCTCACTCGTTTCATCTCATGCTAGATTATTCTCATTTATTCCATTCCATTTCAGTTTGTATGCAAGGCATCTCGAAGGGTTCTACAGGAGGTAGTCGACATGTTCATATACCGCAACTATTCTAAATGGGACCAGGGGTGTATCTCGGTTATTTGAAGTCCTAGAGGGTTGAGACTTCGCCGTGGGGGGGTGTATTTGGCACCCTCAGATGCGATGTTGCCACATCGTCGGGTGCGGTGTTGCCATATTGTGCAGTTTTTCCCTAGATCTAGGGAATTTTCAATATATCGTGGACAATCGCTTCTGGCGATTCCGTAACAGTATTTAGACGGTAGTCATTAGATGACAACAAGTAGTTATGAGTACATTAAACTTGGAAATAATGTCCTGATTCACAAAAATTCCTCATTGGCGGGAATGTCGATGAATGCCTTTAGGAAAGGTGGTGGCTTCTCAAAGAAGTCATGCCACCGCTTGCCATTTTTTTAAAATGGTGCCTAAAATCAACTTTTCGTCTTCTCTAGTTTGAAGCACTGAGTTTACTGTATAATTCATACTATATGTACATTAAATTTAGTGCTACTTAAAATATCCGCGAGAAAAATGGTGGAAGATGACTGGCCCTGCTGCTGTAGTACCTATACTCATCGAATTGTATATCAGTGGCTCTTATAATATAGCTCTTATAAGAATAGCTCATAGTTTCCACACGCATCTCATGCTCTACGGTACTATTACACCCCATCACGGCCGGGGATCTAATCGCGTCATACATCCCTACGCTACGGTTCCCCCTCCACTCAATATGGTTAAAATAACGTGATTTACGCCGTCTTAGCGTGTAATGTCAGTGGCCGTACGCTACTAGTGAACTATGTGTATTGATTGATTATTGATGTGACGCTATAATAATGATAAAAATGTAATCGATTTGTAACCACTGTGGTTTTTATCAGAATGGGGCGACCTCAAAAGACATCAGAACAGATTAGATGTTTAACAGTTAACATAATAATTTAGGTAAACAATAATCTTTACACCAAACAATTTTAAAGTTAAAATTTTGGACACTTGACTAACGGATACAGATGTGTGCGCGAATTTACAAACGTTAGCATAAGATACAAGGTTAATCTGTAGGGTTAAGTAGCCCTAACTCTAACTCTCACAAATTTTGGACATATTTTACGAACTTCTCGCTTACTAACTACTTTATTTTAAACCCGAATTTACTGTATACACTTGGCGGAAAACTGAGTAATTTTGGCTAAGATGCCGCTCTAGCCCTCGTTGGAGATGGGGCGAAGGGTTGCCTTTCACACCCTTTAAGTAATAAGACTTACCGGGGGTAAAAATCTCGACCCATCCTACAGGTTCTACTAAACCCTTTACATAATTTAGGACACATAAGCTAACGGCATCTGGTTGCAAAACAAGAACTAATAAGATTGGGTTACATGGATGAGTAATAACAATATTTCAGGTGTTTACTGTGGGAGGCCTGTTATCGATATACATGAAGAGAAAATTCCACGAAAAACTATTTTAGACTTAGATCCTTAATTCTCCAAAACAATACATATATGATATTTCTGAGATAGTCTTGCGGTATCAATTAGTTAGTCGCTCCGTGCGCTTTATGTGAGTATTATTCTTATATTCTTTGTTGGGGTAATGTGTGGCTGTTACTATTTTTGATTACTTCTTAATTACCGAATTTACTAATACCGGAAACATAAATTGCACACTTACCCAAGATGTAGTTTATTAATTTTACTGTCGAACCTGTAAGTTTCGTGCCGCTCGGGACTTTATGAGCTGACCCTCTTAATTTTGCAATAGGGACAATAGGAATTTAGATCTCTTACTTGATATGATCTATTTGGGCGACACCCAAGAAATGCGTTTACTATGTACGTTTTGAACTTTCTGCAATGTTGTAATTTGTGGTTCCTACTCGAGTCTGACAGAAAGAAAATTAAATTATCCATTCTTGGTATGGTCCTTTAAGTTTTAAGCAATAAACAAAAGGACAAACGAGTTTTGGGTCTATATTATACTTGCCGACAAAATTACAGGCCTGGACTTTGCCATTTTGTTACAGATTGTTTGAGTGTTAATATTTTTATTTATTTTTTTTGAATTTCTAACGGTTGCTACTACCGAAAGTAAATTCCTAAATGAGTTTATCGTTGCACTAGATTTAATTGTATTTCTTATAGTCTGTTATAAACGTGACTACCAGCGCAGTGCGGTGATTTTCTGAACTTGCGCTCGTATTATATTTATTAATATGAATTTCGTTGACACCGCGCGTATTATAATTGTGTAAAAAAACACTTCCTTATTAAAACAAGGTAATAACTAAATTTAACATAATATAATAGATGTTATCGATATAGGTACAAATGAATATTTCTCACGATATTGTTTTATATCTACTTGAAACTTTTTTTTCTTTCAATACATGAAGTAGAGAAAGGACATTTTTTAACGAAAAGAGAAGAGGTCGGGAAAGTTCACGAATATTTCAATCTTCTTGGTAAGATATTTGATTGGGTAATGCAAAAAAATTCAAGGGATGGTTTTAGGGACATAACAAAATGTATACTAAAATTTATATTGTGTTCTTACTTGCGTCCAGGCCTATGGACTTTTTTGGCGTAAGAAGAAAACTGTTCGTATTTTTTTTTGTTTCAAGCCATCATCACGACATGTCCTCCCTCGTATATGAAATGACATTGTAAGTTCACTAGTTGAGTTTAAATTCTCTCTAAAGGGTGTGCATATGGTACGCGCCACTGGAATTCGAGTGTTTAGTGACTGGAATCGAATACGTGACCGGAATAAGAATCCGGGGTGTAAAATAAAGGGTATGTCGATAAAAAATGTGCAACAGCTTTCATGGAGCTTATCAACACTGAGGAAAATTTTATTATTTTGTTTTAATAATTTTATCACTCCAACATCTGCGCTTCCAAGAGACTTTTTTATGACATCATTAGGGCACTGGTCTGTGAATAAGAGTCGCTTGCACTCGGGCTATTTCAATGATATATCTAATTAGTAATTACTGCATAGAATAAATAACAGTCGTATATATACATGGTTGATTACCAATATTATTAAACTACTGATGTCATTATCGCTTGTTTTTTTGTGCAAAAGTTAACGAGAAATTTACACTAACCTCACAATAGTGAGGTTAGTGTAAATTTCTCGTAAGAAATATCTTATAGACGCCTTATTATAATTTAATCATAAATGAACCAACTTATTCTGTGTTATGATTAAATACAGAGACATGTATCTGATTAAATAACATCCAAGATTCAAACAAATTGTCAGTTTAAAAGGAAAATAACTAATATAGGCGACCTGCAAATTTAACTCCAACGGCATTTCTAGTAAGTCCTTACTAGTCAATTTGCAATTTGACAGAATAGACGTTTTGTAGATTATAATTATTTTGTACTCTTAAATTATTAAATTGTCCCCGCTGCGGTATGGTATGAATAAACGTTCATCATACTCTGGAAACAATTGTTGTGTAGTGGGCTGTAAAAATAATTACGGATATACTGACGGCACTGTGAAATTGTACAGTTTTCCTAGCAGACGCCATGAAAGGACAAGACGAGACATTTGGTTAAGTAAAGTGAAGAGAAACTGGTAATTTAATTTCATGTTTACTCTTTACGTGCATTTTATTACTCACATTTTTATAATGTTGCTAAACAAAAGTGGGAACCAACCAATTTTTCCCCGTTTCCAGCGGAAAATTGTGAGAAACTAATTTGCTTGAAACCAAAATATATTATTTTTCTTTCTATTTCCACTAATAATTATTATAAATATTTATGTTTTCATACACAACACTTTCACTTCTTTGCACAGCACCACACCAAACGTCAAACTAGTTTTGTCTAGTGAAAGCTTGTATGATTCACCGAGGGAGGCGCTCGCGATCAATATTTGCAGGTCGCCTATATGCCAAAACATTCAGTCTGTAGACTATTAAGAATGGTTAGGCTTTCAACGAAATTCCCTAAATAACGCAAACGAATTTCTTCTGGTCTAGTAAGGGTGCCGACAACATATTCAAGTCAAAACTGCCCACAGAATTCCCTCTGTATTTTGTTAATTACACTTACCTTAACCCTTAACCTGAAAACTCTAATTGACTGAAATTAGGTAATTTTTGAGCTTTGCTTCGTTCCTCAGGAAATTTTTTAAGTTGATAAAATAATATACCAAAAAACCTATAAGATACCCATCCTAACCTACAATACCTATAATAAGATACCTAAAAACCTTAACCCAGGCCAGTAGGCTTAAAATCCAAATGGGAAATAATTTGTAGAAAAGGTTTTATTGGCTTCATTTCGTAACTAATATGACTATCCTAGGTTGTCTCCCCTGGCGTAGTTGTGCTGGAGGGTAAAAATGTATGTAACGCATAAACCGCAAAACCTTAAAACCGCAAAAAAACCTTTTGGGAGTTTTTGCGGTTTTACGTTATAGAAGGTATATACCTACCAATTTTCAGCTTTAGTAAATTCGTTTTGTTATCCTGGTAAATACAACATCTTTGGAATCACACCTGAGTTACCTGTTCTACGATTGACTGACCGGAGTAGGTATATTTGTGTACACAATTACTGTAACCAACTACCGAAAACCCAGCTTTAGTAAATTCAGAGAAATTTATCGGCTCTAGCTCTGAGACTAGTATGAAGATGAAAAGGGGGAAAAATAGGTAGGAACACTAATGCAGAATTTAATTCCCTACAACTTTTAATAGGACAATGTTTTCAACAACGTTTTCCAGTCAATGATTGAAACAAACAATGCAAATATAAAACGGCCAGTTCTAGCAGTTTTTGATAATCATTTAAATATAGTAACAAATTTTTTTTGTCCCGAGCATATTTTTCTATGTAACAAAAATTCTTCTCTTCTTCAGGTCAAACGACACAGCGGCAAAGGCCTTCCCTCGTGGCTCCTCTTCGACAGACAAGGAGGCGTATTCTGGGGTGTGCCACTCATCGAAGACGTCGGCACTCTACATCTCAGTCTAAAAACAATTGGCGACCAAACCATCACCGAAGAACTAAAAATCAACATAGTAGAACCCACTGAAGGACCTTATACGGTAGAAAAGTGCCCGGAAAATGAGGACAGCACAGTCTTAACGCTACTCCTCGACAAAAATATACGTGCCATTAAACCTAAACAGAGGGTCATAGCTGTGAACAACATCGCCAAGTTCTTCGGCTTACCACATGTAGGTTATTTATTTACAAACGTTTTAATTAGTGTTGCTTCTTCTCTAACAAGAAAGTCTTTGTAAGCCTGAGTGAGAAAAAGCTTCCCCCCATCCTTTCTTTACCCTACAGTGCTAGGAAAAAGAAGCAATGGCCTATGCGATATGTTAGTTCCCCTATCAGGTTGGCATTAACTGTCAATTTTACACCAAAGCGAGTCCTAATTGAACTTATTATAAGATTTGGTGGCAAATTAAAAATCCCTTGTTAAAGTTTTATATTATCTTAATTAATATTTTAAGGTTTTATATCATTCATTTGTTTGCTAGAGTGCCTTTACATTGAAACCTCAAGCGGAGAAAGACGACATCACTGACAGTTCCGTTGTGCTTGCTGGTCCAGGGAATCTGCGCTCAAAGACCTCTAAACTGACTTCCCTGCTGCAAGTGCCCGTCGGTTGTGATGGAAAACTGTGGATATCCACTGCGTCTATTATCCACCAGCTCAAGCAGCAGGCTAGGGACGGCACCATTTCGGAAGTGCTACGCCTGCCGCTTGTCGGCTGGCGAGTTAAGACTGAAACCAAACCTGTGCTCAGGTCCAAGAGGCAGGCTGGCGGTGCGATTGATGATTATGGTGAGATTTCAGATATTACATATGTTTTTTGTTCCCCCGTGAAAACATATTTGTTTATTTTATATTTGTTTATTTTATCACTTTCGGTATAGCAATATTTATGAATTAATTTCTCGAAAACTAGTCAATAAAATGTCTTAAAATTTTAATGAGTTGTCAAGTAGATCTTCCTTTATACGTACGAATTTTTTGAAAATAAAATGCCATGTAGGTTTTTGGTTATTAAAAAAATATTGTAAGGTGATATTTTCATTACTATATTAGTAATCGAATTCTAATATTTTCACATGCATAATAAATAACCATGACATTGATAAATCTAAGTTTTTGCCCTTGCAAATCTAAACGCCTTTGTCTCTTCGCATCTGTACAACCATAACGTCTTTTCATAAATACTTGCGTCAAACCTCCGTATAAACTCTCCTCCATTTTCATAACAGGGTTGCACTTGACTCAAATCATTTTAAATTCAATATGGGCACAGGGCGTTCGTTTTTTTTAATATTTACTTTATCTGTCAAATTCAGAGAACTAAAGTTTAAATTCATGAGATCACACACACCCTCATTCTTTTTGTCTTCAACCTTCAACTTTAAAACACTGTACGACTGTGTGCTATTCGAGCTACGCCCGCAATCCCGTTTAAAATCGCGCGATAGGTGCCGTGTCTATGGCAACCTACTATTTGCTACGAGAAGCTCGGCCGCTGGCTGGGCGTTCATCCTCGACACCCGACCGACAGGTTTTTCCATAGCCGGTGCGGGCGGACTGTATATAGTGTGAGCGCTGAACGCAAATATAATAAGATACTAAATATATTAGAAGTTAATATAAGTAATAATTTTATTTAATTTGATTGATTTTGAAGAATAAAGTATGAATTTGAAACAATAGTTTACATGTACAACGTCATTTTCCTAGGGATGGTGACGCCCCGCAGCCCTCCCTCATCAGCCGCCGCTGAAAGTGTCATAACATCATAAATACTATTGGTTAGTGTTTAGTTCTAGATTAAATAGTGTTAGTATATTTGAATTAAACATGTTACAGCTTTCGCAGACGCCATCTATTGGAATCAAAATCTACTTGTTGGCATCTGAGAAATTTGTAGGATCTCTAATTCAAATATAATAACACTATTTATTTTGAAGCTAGTACAAAACTATAAACAATAGCACATATGATGTTATGAGATAATTTTTATCACGATAATATAAGAATATTTCACGAAATATTGAAAAATCCACTTAGCCATTGTTGCCAGCATTGGAGTCTTCCAGTGGCGTGCCCAGTAATTTCATCTGGGAGGGGGGTTAAGTGTATGGGGGGGAGGGAGGGAGGGAAAAAATCTAAGATCGGTAATTAAAAAATATAATAAGAATTCAAAGAAAAATCTATTCTTAAAAAGAAACAAAACTGATTTTAAAAAACCTACAATCCAAAATCAAGTCTTCATTTCTTGGATTTGGCCAAGTCATAAATTACTTCGTCAATACTAACAGGAACTTCTCTGTGAATGTTAAGAAGTGCTAAACCATTTAACCTATCTTGCCCTGTAGTGTTTCTTAAATAAGTTTTTAACCTTCTTAAAGTTGAAAATGTCCTTTCATTAGAAGCTGTCGTCACAGGAATTGTAATAAATATTTTTAAAAGTTTAGCAACATTCGGGAATAGATCCAGATGTCTTTCTCTTAGGTAAATTAATGATTCAATTGCACTTTTCGGGCTTTCGGTGCTTTCATTTAATATTTTTTTCCACAGCTTTAGCTCCCCTTCATAATATGTCAAAGCTGTGAGCATCTAAAACGTGTTCATAAAATATATATATAACTTCTATATATAAAATATATATAACTCAAAAGATTCTAATAAATTTCTTTTCTTTTTTTCGCTTTTTTGTTTGAAAATTCTGAGCCTTGGGGGGGGGGAGGTTGAACGTGGGCACGCCACTGGAATCTTCGAAGTTTTCCTCTTAAAGTAGGTACATAAGATATAAATCGATTAAGAGTATGGGAGTAGAAAAATTACTAAAATTGCGTAGATATGTCTGTAAAAAGTATAATGCAGAAACACTAAAACTGTTTCTTGTCATTTACATAAAATGACATTACTATCAGAAACTATTGTCTTCACTATTTAAGGTTTTCTTTCTAACCAACAAGTCATTGTCTAAAATAAATAATCGTCAACACTTTGAGCTTATATCATACTATAGACTATGGTCGATAATTTTTGAAACCAAAAAAAATAATGGGATGAAACCCATTGGAAAAAGAAGAGAATATAACAAAAATGAAAGGAAAAATAATTTACGGGCGATCTGAGGTCGGAAAATGGAGGGGGTGAGTTTTTAAGGGTAAGAAATGGTTTATCTCGACTTTCGGCAAAACTACAAGTCCTATGGAAAAAAGTTAAATTGCAAAGTTGTAGGTAATAAAAAGATCTAACTTCTGTATTTACACTTTTTTCACATAACCTCAAAATTTATGTGAAAAATTCAAATATCCAGATTTTTGGTTTTTTATTTCTTTTGCAAAAAATTTTTTTGGTTAAAGAAATTACGTGAAAACCCCTTTTTATGTCCCAAACACACTATTTTTTTTTATTTAAAATATTTATTTTTTCACCTTTTTTTGTCTTAATATCGAAAAACACCCTAATTTTCAATCGAAAATTCTCGCGTCAAAATATCTGCTTTTTAAAAAAGTCGGTGGGCTTTTTGTTCGTTGAAATCTCTACTTTCTAATAGTGTAAAAAAATATATACGTTACTATTGTAAATGTTCTCAGAAAATGCAAAGAAACGAAAAAACTCGAATCCGAAATTTTTTTTTAATCATTATGTAAGTACAATTTTGAGCTACTTATTAAAATTTACACGTTAATTCCTCGAAAAACTTCCATTCCAAGATTCCATATTTCCAATGGGTTTCATCCTACTATTATTTTTTTTCGGTTTTTACCATTTTCAAAGGCTTCAGCCCTGGCCTACTAGGCGCAAATCATTAAACACTTGTGAATATATTCAATACTGATATAGTTTAGATAAAATTTTGTTGTAACATTTTTTAAACTTTAAATTCTTTGACGTCAGGCAGTGGAGACTACGGAGATGATGATGACGAGTACTATGACGAAGACTATGATTATGAAGGGGTAGATCCAGTAGAAAAAGCTCCTCCGCCTCCAAAAGCAACTGCTACCTTACCAAAACTTGCCACAACCACCACTACTACTACAACTACAGAAATTACAGCTCATCATCACCGACACCACCATGGAGAAGTGAACCCTAGCCAAGCAGTAAATTCTCTCAATATCAATACTTGTTTCTTTTGTGATAATATTATTTTTGTAGGTATCACAGGAACAACAAACGACACATGAGATTCCCTACACGGAAGAAAAAATTCCCTTGACAGTTCCAGCAACAACGACTACCTCTACCACTACCGAACGCGTTACTCCAACAACAACTACTACTACAACTACTACCCCCTTGCCAATTTTCAAGGAAGTCCCGAGAGCAGAGAAGGTCAATGTTGTAGACCAGAAACCGCCGACGCTGTACGACGATTATGATTATGATGCCTATGACGATGAGGGTCCCGAGGAGAGCGAGACCATTATACCAGATCTCCCCAAGAAACAAACCGCTATCCCAGATCTTGATGATGGGGAAAGTGTCACAACGGAAGCCGCATTGACAACCGTAAAGGAAGCTGTCCAGGACACCATACCAATTACTGTGCCTACCACTGTTAGTAAAACAACGATAAATACCACTCCCATCACCACCAGTGCTGCCGCCTCCTCTACAACTACAACTGAGCAATCAACGACGCCCGAGATTATTGTTGAGACTGAACCAGAGGTTAATATTTATTTATTTTTTTATTTTTATTTTTTATTTTATTTAAAAATCAAATAAAAAAAGAGGTTTGTTGCACTTTATGTCTTTTGATTTTTATTTTTGGGTTAAAATTTCTGCATTATATTTTTATTCAATTTTAAACCTCCCTATTTCAGATTGTTTATAGTACCGAGACTGAGCTGCCTGCGACAACGCTTGCGGCATCAACAACATCGCAGCAAACAACGATGCCATCAACTGTCACTACCACAACAACAACAACAACTACCTCTACAATGGCCGCCCCGACTACTACACCGACGACGGAAGCACCGACCACTCAGGAGGAGACGACAGTGAAAGTGACCACTGTGCGCCACGCCACGACAACGCCACAGACTACGACGACAGTCAGGGAGACCACGGAGACTATCGAGTACCATAAGAATTTCGAGCCGTTTATAGAGAACAGGCTGAAGCAAATGTCTGTGATAGCCGGGAAGATTTTCAGATTCGTCATTCCCCATAACACGTTCAAGGACTTCGAGGACGAGTACAATTTGATCTATGAGCTTATGGATTCCAACAACAGAACGGTCACAAATAATTCTTGGCTGCATTTCAATCCAGGGAGGAGAGAAGTATACGGCTTGTAAGTAATTAAGAATAATATAATTTTAGAAGGCTTGATTTTAAAAAAATGGTCGCCATCTTGAGTCCGCCATTTTGTTTTTCAAAAACTGAATGTATTTTTCGTATTCAGCCACCTAGAAAACCCGCCACATGATCAGGTTCAATTTCATTTGTTTCACACAAAAATTATTGACATTTGGATCCGCCTTTTGTTGTTGCAAAAACTTAAGGTTTTTTCCGTATTCAGTGACTTTGAAAACCCCCACGTCAAGAGATTGATGAAATTTTGTTGATTTGGAAAAAAAAATGATCCCCATTTGGGTCCGCTATTTTCTTTTTTGCAAAACAGATGGTGCATTCTTAAGGAGTTTCATCAGGCAGGGCGAGGGCAGCGTGGAGGGGAGAAGACCTTATGCTTATACACGGCTCATGCCGACAATAAAATATTAAATTTAACAATAACATGCTATAGCATTTTTGGAGTTTATTTGGATTCAATTCAATAAATAAATTCAATAATAAAAATTTTTTTGAGCTATAACAGCATGTATTAATTGCCGATTATATTGCAATGATTTATTAGTCCACGGGTAAATATCGGCGAATATGTAGGCATATCGAAAATTTCTGCAATATGTTATAATATTTTGAGGTTATGGCGCGACAAATGCACTGTAAATTTCGTCGCATCCACCATGTTCTAACCTAAAAATTCTCTATTTTAGTTCTGATTTTCGTCTATGTAACGAAAATATGTAGTAAGTGACTGATTTTATCCCTGAATATGACTGATTTAATGAATTGTTTGTAAACATTTATAGACCAGGGTCGACATTTTTTAATTAAAAAAAAATAATAGCATGAAACCCATTGGAAAAGGAGGAGAATATAACAAAATTGAAAGGAAAAATAATTTACGGGCGATCTGAGGTCGGGAAGTGGAGGGGGTGAGTTTTTAAGGGTAAAAAACGGTTTATCTCGATTTCCGGCAAAACTACAAGTCCTATGGAAAAAAGTTAAATAGCAAAGTTATAGGTAAAAAGAAGATCTATAACTTTCGTATTTACCCTTTTTTCACATAACCTCAAAATTTATGTGAAAAATTCAAAAAACCAAGTTTTTTATTTTTATGTTTTAGAAAAAGAAATATTTTTTAAATAAATTTGGTGAAAGCTTACCTTTTTATGTCTCAAATACACAGTAATTTTTTTGATTTAAAATATTTTTTTTTTCACCTTATTTTGACTTAATATCGAAAAAGCACCCTAATTTTCAATCGAAAATTCTCGCGTCAAATATCTGCTTTTTTAAAAATGTCGGTGGGCTTGATGTTCGTTGAAATCTCTACTTTCTGATCGTGTAAAAGAAATATACATTACTATGATAAATTTCTCCGAAAATGTAAAGAAAGGAAAAAACTTTAATCATTATGTACAATTTTGAGCTATTTATTAAAATTTACACTTTAATTACTCGAAAAACTTAAGATTCCATGTTACATTGATAAAAGTATCGTAAATTCATTATTAGACGATACAAATTTGTCAAATTTGGCCAATATTTTTTATAAAAAAGAAAGTTGCAAACAAAGAAGATATCGAAAAAAATGGACTACAATTAATCAAATCTATTTATAAATGTAAAAATGATAATATAACACTGAATCAATTAAGATTTCGAAAATATCAATTGGCAAAAATAATTAAATTGTCTTTGGTTGTTAATTATTTGAATTTTTCACATAAATTTTGAGGTTATGTGAAAAAAGTGTAAATACCAGAGTTGTAGATCTTTTTTACAACTTTGTCATTTAACTTTTCGGAAATCAGAATAACCCGTTTTTTACCCTTAAAAACCCCCTTGCAATTCCCGACCTCAGATCGCCCGTAAATTATTTTTCATTTTTGCTATATTATCTTCCTTTTCCAATGGGTTTCAACCTACTATTATTTTTTTTCACTATTTACCATTTTCAAAGGCTTCATCCCTGATCTATTAATCAATTGCTGAAACAATTTTAATTTTAGTCCTTACCTATGTCTCTATTACTTCATCCACTTTTGTCGAATAAAATCAATTTTCTGAGTGAACTCTCATAAGGCTCCATGTATAAAGACTCAACTTTCAGGTAAATTTTCTCTCAAACGACGTACATTAGATCAAAAACAATCCTACAAACTTTCATATTTTTTTCTTAACCCTTGTTTGGCTGAAGTAACTCCTTAATCGGCGATCTCGAAAACATTTTCACTTGGAGTATCATTAAAAACTATCCATTCACAACGATAATAATACCTCGTGACCAGGTTTTTAGAACATTGGCCCACTGTGCAATGGTCAATTAAATCCCAGTTGGTCATACTAAAAGTACTCATTGATAAACTGTGCGCCTCGGCTGTACAATTTCTTTCAGTATCTGACCCTTTCTGCTGCAAGGATTATTTGCACCAATTCAACTGTGTACGATATATTTCCTGTTTCAGGCCTTTAGAAGAGGATGTTTCAAAGTGGGTTTTCTGGGTTAGAGCCTCAGACCGAGAAGGTGGGTCTGTTCAAGAAAAGTTAAACATCCAAGTGCAGCAACATAAGCTGGACCTCGTCGTGAATCACGAGTTCTCCTTACATATTGGCATAGAGAAACCCCAAGAGTTTCCCCATTACGTAGACTGGTCGTTGAAGGTGTTAAGGGCCTTGGGGAAGATCTACAATACAAATATGTCCGAGATTACGGTTAGACGTATCAATTATACCAACCAGCCGGTTGTGTTTACTTGGTCGAATGACTCCATAGCTACAAACTATTGTCCGAAGACTGAAATTGAGCTGCTTTATCAGGTTTGTTTCCCAGCTCGTCGTAAACTTCGATAAAACCCTTGTATTTTAGATCTTGACTGCCAACGATATGGGTGATCCATCGCAAGAACTAAACAAGGCCCTGGCGCCCGAACTGAGAGTAAAAAAGGTGTTGTATCGTGAATTAGGTGTATGCGAACAACCCCAGATTCCTGTCACTCCACCAATCAAACCCGTGACGCCGCCTGTAAACTTCTCCCCTATACTGAGAAACCCTGTGGATCACGTAAACGCCACTGTCGGCGAATTACTGGTATACAAAGTGAAGGACGTAAGCGATGCGTACAGGTAAGCCTCTGGAACACTATAGTAAATTGTTTCTTATTTTTAGGACACATTCTATGATCCTGAAGATGTCGATCCGAGAATGTTAAACATCTCGCTGCTCACTAGCGACCGGAAACCGATCCCTCCCAACAACTGGCTGCAGTTTGACAGCAAAAATAGGGAGTTCTTCGGGATTCCCAGGAAAACGGGGCGGAGCGAGTATCAGTTAGTTTGTGTTGATAGTGGCGGGCTGCCTGCCACCGATAGTTTGGAAGTCGTGGTGTATGCACCAGCGAAGAGGGCATATAACGTTGAATTTAGCATGAACATCACCGAGATCCCCTATGATACGTTTGTTAATAGTGCAGCGTTGCAGAAGAAGTTTGTTGAAAAGCTGATGGTAAGTGTGTCGAAAATTATGTCATTATTATGTTGTATTATTGTTAAGATTTTTCCATCAAGTCCCTTAAAGGTTGTCACGCTGTTTGTCCGGTAGGATTACCCAGACAAATTATTTCTTCTAACGTAAAGTTGTAACCAAACCGAAATGTACGTCATAATTTTGCAAACATTTTGCACAATTTTGCACACCCTCTCCCGAATTTTACACACCTTGCAAATTGACTGTTGCGCCCCCATTTTGCTCGAATGTAAATAATTTTACATCTGTTATAAACATTTACTTTGCACAATTTTCCACACCCATTTCCAAATTTTGCAGAGCTTCAGTTTAGCCCCCACAGGCTCTTGAAGAATTGCCCTCAGCCCCTCTCACGCCCTAGGTAAAAACCATTTTGATTTTGCACAACCTCAGATTAGCCCCCATAGCCCCTTGAAAATTACCTTCAGCCCTTCCCACGCCCCAGGTAAAAACTATTTTCTAGCCGTTATAATATTTAAATTTTGCACACCAATTTCAAATTTTTGCACAATCTCAGTTTAGCCCCCACAGCCTCTTGAAAAATTACCTCATAGGTAGAAACCATTTTCTAACCATTATAACCGGTAAATTGTGCACACCTATGTACAAATTTTGCACAGTCTCAGATTAGCTTCCACTGCCTCTTGAAAAATTACCTTCAGCCCCTTCCACGCCCCAGGTAAAAAACATTTTCTAGCTGTTATAATATTTATTTTGCACAATTTTGCACACCCATTTCCAAATTTTGCACAGTAATCTATCTGAGGCTGTGCAAAATGTAACAATGCCTCTCCCCAATACGTTCTCCCTTTTCAGTTGGGGGGGGACTTGACTCCAGTTGGGGGTGGATTATCAGGTAGCTTCAGTAAAGCCACAGTTTACCAGGGGTTGTTACAGGGATTTATTAATCTAATATAAAGAAAACCTAAGTTTACGTTTAGTTATCTTGGGTTTATTAATTTCGTTTGTTCCATTTCTTCAAGGTTTTGATCACGGTATGAAATTCGGCGATATCCGGAACCCCAAACACCAATTTGGAAACAAAATTTGGTGACTAAATACTTAATTCAATTTCACAGCGGCAATTTCGGCGATTAAAATAACTTCTTTAAAAGGCAAATTGCTTTGTACTATAAGTTTTAAATTTTGTGCAGGTATCATTAACTCCAATAAGGGTGTGAAAACACATAACTGTAGTTTATATAGCAATTTTACAATAATCATTCATAAATTATTGGTATAAATTATTTATTATATTATTCTAAGGCTTTTCTAAAATTATTGATTTTTTGGTGGTTTTTCCTGCCCAAAAATGTCCATTGACACGCTTATGGATCATATAAATACCTACAATGATGTCTTTTATTTTTAATTCCAATCATCAGAGTGGTAATAAAATAGTAGGTCAAATTAACAGTAGGTTTTCGTATTTTAAAGCTACTGATATACAATGGTGACTAATCGGTCAACGGGGTGTTATGCACAACGGTGACTA
Source organism: Tetropium fuscum (assembly GCA_964058915.1). Lineage (NCBI taxonomy): Eukaryota > Metazoa > Arthropoda > Insecta > Coleoptera > Cerambycidae > Tetropium > Tetropium fuscum. Next base: position 62,279 of record CAXKVY010001627.1, read on the forward strand.
AACATATTCAAACATAATACACGACATAAAAACACGTAATTGTAGTTTATAGTAGAACTCCTGACAGCAATTTTACTATAATAATTCATAAGTTATTGGTTTAAATTACTTATTATATTATTTAATATAAAATAAATAAATAAATGATTCCTTAATTTTCTAATATGTTTGCGATATGTTTTCTAATTACTTTGATTACAAAATAAAATAAAATTTCTTCCAGAAAAAGTTTAAAATAAGGTATGCACGGACCTATCTGCCATTAATTCCCTGGTAAGTTAGATATCAGTTGTTGATTTTAATATTTCTTGTAGAAGCTGTTTGAAGAATCAAGCACGCGCAATATCCACCTGAACCCTTTCAGACAGACCTACGACTCAACAATCGTTACATGGTACAACAAATCACTGCCTACAAGCTCTTGCCCGCAAGAGGAAATTAAGCGGCTAGAGTCAATCTTGCACAACATGAATGACAAGTCAATCTCTCATAAAGTCCACAATATAATGGAACCCGACTTCAAAGTTTCCACCATTAAGGTCCACCTGATCGAGACCTGCAAGCTCAAGATTTACCACGAGAGGCCGGAGGTTGTGGTGCCGGTCGAGGAGACTACGCCGCAATCTAGCAGTGACGAGTATCTAATAACTTTCATTGTGCCTGCCGTTATTATATCAGTTATGCTGTTCTTGGCAGCAGTGGCTGCTTGCGTGTTATACCGTAGGCGACGTACCGGGAAGATGAACGTTGAAGAGGACGGACGACAGAGTTATGGAAATAAGGGTAATTATTTCCGGTAAACGTTAATTAGATAATTAAATTTATAAATATATAAGGATTGGTCCAAGAGAAACGGAAACAGAATATGTGAAAACAATTCATCTGTATAGCGGAAATCTTTTTTAGGAATACCAGTGATCTTCCAGGAAGAGCTGGAAGAGAAACCGGAGCCTGGCACCAAAACGCCTGTGATCCTAAAGGATGAGAAGCCGCCGCTTGCCCCGCCAGAGTATAGCAAGAGTGGTTCAGTAAAACTGACTGACGATTCGGAACCGTACCAGCCCCCGCCGCCATTCACGCGCACCCAGGATAACGGCAGGCAGCCCAGACCGAAACCAACCCCCACATATAGAAAACCGCCCCCGTATGTGCCTCCTTAACAATTGCATTTCACTTTTTTTCAGCAATAATTTCTTTTGAGGAACTGCCAATGCATTCATGAATTTCTTCAGATTTTCGGATAATTTTAGCCGTACTCCAGGGCTTCTGGAATGCTTTATCGATGCCAAATTGTATCACCCACTAGTTTTAAATAGCTGCTCTATGTTACGATCCCTAATCTTGAAGTTAACGTCATTATCTCTTCCTCTGTGATATTCACTGCTATTATTTATTTTTATTTCCGTTCTGTGGGTGGTTTATTTTAATTTTTATAAAGTCGACTTAAATTTTATCCTCGTACCAAATTAGCGTTGGTTTTCGGATCAACTGTTGCAAAATTCCGGACAACCATTGAATATTTTTACTGCCCAGCGGGCATTTTAGCGTAAGGACTCTAATTATACATATGTTAATTTATATGATTAGTATGCAGGATATTAATAAAGAAAGGATTAACATAGACTTAGTAATAAATAAGGCTGTTTTTTTGCTACGTCGGTATAATTCGCGAACAATAGAAACGGCCCGCACAATCCGTGTAGAATATATATATTTAATTCTTCCTATTATACATTATTTTTTATACAATTTTTACTGTTCGCGAGTTAGCCCAAAACTTAATGCACACTTTTGTATAAACAATTGTTTTTATAAATATATCTGCGTATATATGTTTTTTTGTAATTAGTTACCAGTAACCTTCGGTTTGTAAAAAAATATTTTGATATATTTTACAATGTTTAATGTATTCAACTCATATCATTAATCCTAAGGTAATCCCTATACTTTTTTTGATATACGTGACAGCGTTGAAATATATCATATCAGAATCTCATATATTTGTCTCATCATATCATACTTTTGTATTAACCAATCATGATAATTGTTCAATAAACGAATTATGATTATTCAAATTGCTCGTTTTAATCGATCTGGATACGCTGCAGTTGCCTAATCAATGGTAAGTATATTCTAGGCTAGTAACCGGTGTGGAGGTATCTTCTCCCAAAAATTTCATTCGATACACAACCTGTATGAATACAAACATGCAAGATTTTTATTAATATTTTTTTATGCACATCAAATCGAGCAACATATCTATGATTAATAGTCCTGTTTCATGGCTACGCAATTAATTAAGGGTTGCGTAGTGGATATATCATCCTTTGGAGTGGATGTAACCGGACGGTTCCTTGTCTATAAGAAGTTGGGCTATTAAATAAAGCGAAGCAGAGATTATATAATATTTCCAAGGGAAAAGCAAGAGACAAGGTACCCTCAAACTTATCTCTTGCCTTGGCCTATTTGGATGTGTAAAATGCAGCATAACCAGTTTAAATACTCAGAAATCTGAAATGCCCAAAACCCGAGAAAATTCCGTCTGAAAAACACTCTTTTGAATCTCCCACAAGAAATACATGGCAGTCAAATTTGCGGAATTTGGTTGGTAATAACGTCACTAACGTGTCATGTATACACACCTAATTTGATGCATGTTAATTCGATCTTAGTCTTAGTTAGTTCCATGACAATGGCACAGAACAGAGAGCTTATACTCTCTTCTGTGACAGTGATATGTCAAATTGCCGAACCAAAATTGTTTATTCGTGCGCATGACGTATTTCTCGCCAACATGATTTTAGGCGTAATTTCTACACAGTTGAATGTAAATACCTACCTACTGTTGTTTTCAAATTGAAATTGACAAGGTTTTGCGTTTTGTGTAGGTATACACAGTGGTGGATACATGTGAGTATTATTATTATTATGTGGTAATTTAAAATTCAGGTATAGTGTTTTAAATGCATTATTTTGTTCTTCGTTCGCACTTATTTCGCTACAAAAACGCATTGATAATTCGATTTCTCGAAAACCATAAGTCCTACCGTGCCGATTTTTTTAAAACGTTTTAATAGTTATGTGTAAATTTCATTCTATATATTCATATATAAATTCTTAATAATTAACATAGCTCTGCAGGGTGAAGTTTTTCGTGCACAGAGTTGCTAGTAGCGATTTTAAGGCAAATTTTTTCAAAAACGTCGCCAAATATAACGTAGCCAAAATTTCATGGTTATATCCCGAGCCGTTCATTTAATAGCGCAATGTATGTTTCAAAAAACGTGTTTTTCAAATTATTTCGCGGACAAGGAAAAAATTTATTTGCAAAATTCGTCCCTACTTAAAAGAAAGTTGTAACTTACATGATGAATGGCCACATGCTCTAAATGATGTTGAATATCCCATTTAGTTATAGATTAATAAAAAAAAGACTACACATCTGATTTTACTCCGCTACAGGTAGGTAGATACCGTGTTACGGAGTAACTGGAAATGTCGCACCTCACCTTACGTCACTTTACCTGCGCGCTGACATACCGTTGTCTTTGTGTCATGGTTAGTTCGAACTATACAGTGCATGTATATGTTGTATATACAATAATTTATGAAGATATTAGGGACTTAAAGCAGAGCCTAAAAAATTGGTACGTATCGTATCGGTATCCGTATCGTATCTGCTGACTATACTGAGAAAAAATAAGTTAAAACTGTTCTCTACGTATTCGTATCGTATCTACGTATTCGTAGTATCTTCAACAGCAAAATTTGTTGTGCTATTGATTTCGAATATTTTTTGTAATATGGAGGGTATTATCAATAATCCCCCGCAAAAAATTATTACGTAATGTTCACTCGACACGATCACAGCACAGAAAGAAAACTTTTCTGTGGATACGATACGGAAGCCGTAACGATACGAAGCTCGTATCGTATCAGAACCGCCGTATCGGCTCTGCACATGCGCAGTTCGATACGGATACGGATACGAATGAAATTTGTGACATGCTTTAAGTCCCTAATAACACAGCAATCTCTGGTGATAATAATGTCAAAAGCACAGTAACATCCGTAATCACATAAGACAAGGTCATAGAACATAGAAATTACAGAGATCTATATAATTAGGAGGAAACTATTTACATGCATTTTAGCATAGATGATATTAAATTTGATTATCTTGTATTTATTTAAGAAAATAACTAAAACATTGCTGGTTAAATTTGAATTAGTTTCTTATTAAAACAAGCACACCAAATATAACCAAAACTTTCAAATACAAAAAAAATACAAATATAATGCCAGAAATTGCCCTGTGGCTAAGGTAAGACGATCACAACTAGACCACCAAAGTAGAGATTATGGCTCTTACTATATTGCCTGTATTCAAACGCCATATGGCCTACTGTATCCACAAAACACTCACATGTTGTTGAAAGTTGAGTTTCCAAACCGGAAAGAAACTTGGCGGGCGTAATAATCCACGCAAAAAACATCCTTGCACAAGATTACTTGCATTGCGGCTCCAAGCTGGATGCTTGAAACCATAGTTTATCGTTCTTGGGTCGGGTCAAGTCAAGGGGAGATGATATTTCAAAATTCCCGCTTTTTAACTCTGTCATATCTTTAGAGTTAAGGGTTTTTTATATTTTTATTTCTAGGTATGTTACTAGAGTACGCGTGTTTGGTGTTGGTGGTGGCGGTTTGGCTTCCCTTGTTTCTTAGGTTCAAAATCTACTCGTCATGAGAAGGCGGGCGCCCTGCAAATTTGTAGGACGTTTTAATTCACATATAATAACACTATTTAAAAACTAGTACAAAATTATATACAATGGTATTTATAATGTTATGACATAGTTTTTCTTGCTATAATTACGAATATTTCACAAAATATTTAAAAAATCACTTTTACATTGTTGCCAACGTCGAATTTGTAGAAATCCCTCTCTTAACTCTTAACCCCAAGAGAGAGAAACCAAAGTATACAGAAGCTCTACGTCTGCGGATATGCGCGATGATATGGTTCTCGTGAAACAGTGTATTCCGCCTTTATGCCATGTACAGGGATTTTTATTATCTGGTCAATTGATCAATCCTGTGACAAAATTCCAGTAACGTAAAAACCTAAAAATATTGTTCGGAACTAACAGTGCTCCTTGACAGACCCTACGCCATGTACACGTATCTTTAATCGAATCCGTCGGGCAACATCATGTGACAAAACTAGAGACGAGTCCTCCTTGACATACCTTATGTGCCGAACACGTATCTTTTCGGAAAAGTGATTAAGTAAAAAAAATAGCAGAGGCGGTCTGTGGGAATCGAACTGGAAACCTATATAGGATACAGAGCATACGCTTTACCGTCACCAGGCTATCGTCGTTGTGGCAAACCTATGATGGACTACGTAAACTGTAAACCCGCCTGGGTCAAATCAAACCTCAGAAAAGGTTAAGCAGAAAACAGAACAGACACAATTATATTATATCATTATCTGCTACAAGTACATAAATTAAATTAAAAAAACGCACTAAACTTTTATTGCTACTTTGAGCTAAATGTGCTAAACTTACAAATACAGATGCTATGTTACTACTTACACATAGAAATTATTACCACCTTCATCTGTCATACCATAAACAAAAATGTTCTACTGGTTATCTAATGAGCTGACAACCGGTAGCAAATTCTACAATTTTAAAAGGCACTTTTAAATTTTCATTTTACTTATTTACACCTATACTTTACATAATTTATATAGACACATAGCTATATTACAGGCGACTTATAGAAATCCAGGCAATTTATATAATGTGGACATAATACTGTGGTCATAAACATATCCTGGATATTTTATTTACCCTTACCCTATAACGATTTTTTACCAAACCAGGCTAACCTTTTAGTTTGAAGCTTTAATAATAGTGAATTTAAAACTTAATTGGGTCTGACTGATTACTATTTATTTCAAATAGGATTTATATTAATGTTCAGCCCAGAGTAAGGTTGAAGTCAATGTTTATTAAGCTTTAATAAGTTGCATGTATCATACACAGCATATCCAACCAACCAAACCAAATTAACAAAACAGATTAACTTGGGGAACTGAATATAAGAATATATTTTGCTTAGCTTGTATTGATTGTGCTTATCAAATTTTTAAACATTATTGTTATGCTTACCTGTGCTATTTTCAGTGCTGTTTAGTCAAAGCAGCCAAATCAGCAGGTTGTTATCTCAGACCTATCAAAAGTGAGATTTTAACAGCCTTTGTTATTTATTTATACTAATTCCTTTGAATCCATTAGCCTGATAGGTAATGAATCATGGAAGCATTAAATACCTTTGAAGTGGTCAGTTACAACACAAGAATATAGGAAAACAATTTTATTGACCTTCAGGATACATTATATGGAAAAGTTAAAGCTATTACAATGAGAGACGGCTCGCTTACAAATATACTAATGAGCCGCTCACAAATAAAAAGAATTAGTTCTGAAATTAAGAAAACCAATCATTATTCTTAAATATACAGGCGTTAACTTTACATGTAAAGTTAACATTACTTATGCACCATAGAATATTTTTCATGATACAATGATTATTAAAAATAAACGTATATGATACTAAGGAGTTTAGACAACATTGTATAACTAATAATTATGTAATCGCAGATAAAAGTACTGACTGCAGCTTGTGCACGCGACACATAATTTACTTATTTTACCACTGTTTTTTGATTACACACAATGGAGATTAATACACATAAAAACATAACCTAAGAGCAATGTGTCTGAGATAGGAGAGGATTTTGAACAAAACAGAACTAAAGAGAAATTGAGGGGTTTATTTTGTTAGTCGATACATCATGCAGAAGCCCCCTTGGAATTAATAGACAGTATAGACACACGTAACGATTATTAATAATATAAAATATATAACATATGATGGCTCAAAACAATACACAACGGTGCTTTTTCTTCTTCTTGACCTGTAGAGCAGCACGTGTGGCATTTTCAAATACTTCTCGGACGCCTTCCTTACTTTTAGCGGAGCATTCCAAATATGCAAAAGCGTTGATCTTTTCGGCCATGGACCTACCATCTTGTGGCTTGACTGGTTCCTGCTTCATTTTCTTAAGTTCGTTTATGGTACCAGGATCGTTACGGAGATCCTTTTTGTTACCTACCAAGATTATTGGAACATTAGGGCAAAAGTGTTTTACCTCTGGTGTCCACTTCTCCGGGATATTTTCAAGTGAATCTGGAGAATCTACCGAGAAGCACATTAGGATCACGTCGGTGTCTGGATACGAGAGGGGCCTCAAACGGTCGTAGTCTTCTTGTCCGGCGGTATCCCATAATGCGAGCTCAACTTGCTTACCGTCTACCTCTATGTCCGCCACATAATTCTCGAACACGGTAGGCACGTACACTTCAGGGAACTGATCTTTACTAAATACAATCAAAAGACACGTTTTTCCACAGGCTCCATCACCAACAATTACCAGCTTTTTCCTAATTGCAGCCATCGGACCTGCCAAAACACACAAGTTAACGCCTATTCAACTACCAACTAAAGATGGCGGACATTAAATGATGGAATGAGAGCGGGGATATAAGAGACAGATAACGATCATGCAAAAAACCCCACCTTTTCCGTAGTCCTCTTGATCAGAACAACAACTAAACATCCAGCAGCTTTTTCACAGTTTGTAAATGTATTGTTGCACTTTTGTAAAGTCTTTAAAACGATTTTCTTCACTATTTTCACAAAAAATTGCTTTGATGAAAGATAAACAAACCAAGCAAAAGTTGGTGTTGTCACTGAACTACGCATGCGCTGCTACTGCTGTGCTAAACACTTCTTGTCCTTATCTTACCTTTGGCAACTTCCATAACCGCTCTGGTGCGGTCCTTTCCTCTTCAAATGATGTCATCTGGGAGGTTTTAGTTTTTGGCGTCATAGTTCGAATTAATTAATTCTTGTGATCCCTTACTCATTTTCTGAGAAACTTATGAAAACTGGTTGTTAATAATTAAACAAAATGAGAATAAAAAGCAGTAAGAACCATGACAACTAAAATAACTTTTTTTTAATGAAATTACATTAGGTAGGTAGGTACCTATATATTATATTGAGGTAACCAACCAAACGTCGCAAAATAAAATACCTATAGATATTTTTATCTATTTTCGTTTATTTATCGAACGTTTTTCAACTGGTTTCGAGCAAGATTTCGTCAACATCCGGTGCAATCCGTGCTATGACTCATTATAAATTTGGAATATTTTTATAATACCTCTATAGGCAGATAACTTTGACCTCTAGGTACCTTTTTACAGTCAGCAGAATATGTTAATTACTGAATTTGTGTCTAATCAGTGTTTCTTGTTAAGTAGGTAGGTTTAAGAAAATTAGATCAGCTAATTTAGATATTTTAAGCAGTGCCTAGACCTATTAGGAATGTATATTTGAATTGAAACCATTTAATAATAGTCATTTACCTAACAAATGCGGGAAGTGGAACGTTTACGCACGTTGATTCAGCGGTCAGTAAGCGAATGCGGAAAATATACACTTCCCGCACGTGGTACAATATTTTTTGTCCAAATCGCTCAAAATTGGCGCTTTCCCATGCACACGGAGAAAGCGGAAAGTTGCCTATTTCAAGCAACCGTGCGCTTTTCGATTTTTGTATTTCCATGTAGCTGTGCGCGAATGTATATTTTCGGCATCAGTGTTTACAAAAATCGAAAAGCACACGTTTGATTGAAATAGGCGACTTCCCGCTTTCCTCCGCATGCATAGAAAAGCTCCATTTTCTGTGATCTAGACAAAAAATAGTGTTTGTGACACGTACAATCGGTTCTCATACGTCGCAATCGCCGTCTTTCCGCACTTGTTACACAAGTAACTATTATAGTATATTTTAATATTCTTATTGTTTCTAATGAAATGTCATTTTTTTAAATCATAGCAGTGGCATAAAACGAAGGTTGCTAAACCGAAAAGTCGCCAGCGGACGTCACAAACTCACCACTCCTCATCTCACCGCATTCTCCTCGCCATAAACTATGTGTTGCTCACTGAACACTGAGGGTAAGCCAATCTCATTGGGGTAACCTGTTCTACAGCCTATACTACGCTCACAACTCACCGAGCTTGTGCTTGCATTGTATGTTGTTTTCTGTACCACTGTTTGTGTTTACTCAGTTTACTGTCTGTGACGCGAATGTTTTGTGGTTTACTTAACAGTAAAGATGTTTTGTCCTCGAGCAGAGGAATCAGGAATCGTATGTAATCTATGGAAATCGTATTGCGATTGTTTTTCTGTGCCTGAAGTGAGGTTTGGAAATATAGTTTACGTTTTCTTAAATTCTGGATAAAGTAGAAAATAATAAAACATGGCTAACATGGTACATTGTCAACTGTGGATGGGCAGCGTAAGTACCAAGCACCACTTCATACAATTTAAATGTTTCCCGATTATTTTCTCTAGTTGGAGCCTTATATGACAGAAACTTTCATCTTATCGGCTTTTCGAAAAATGGGAGAGAGCCCTTTAAATGTGAAAGTAATGAGAAACAAATTTACTGGGGAACCAGCAGGTTATTGCTTCGTTCATTTTGCCACAGATGAGGAAGCCATTGATGCTATGCACAAGCTCAATTCTAAACCTATTCCGGGTACATCGCCAATGGTTAGGTTCAGGTTAAATAATGCTAGTAATACAGGGCGCTCTCTTGTTGATAGAGAATTTTCCGTTTGGGTAGGAGATTTGAGCCCCGATGTTGATGATTATAACTTATATAGGGTCTTTTCTTCAAAATACAACACAATTAAGACTGCAAAGGGTAAAACATTGCATTTATTAGGTAGTTTAAATAAATATTATCTTTGTTGTTTTGCAGTAATTTTAGACAATAGTGGATTTAGTAAAGGTTATGGTTTTGTGAGATTCGGGAGTGAAGAGGAAATGAAAGATAGTCTGGTGTCAATGAACGGCTATATAGGTCTTGGAACAAAAGCTCTGAAAATTTGCAATGCGGTACCTAAGCCGAAAGGTGCTCTTGGCACAACTGGAACTACTACGGGCACTTCCACAACACAATCATCTAATGGCACAGACTATAGTCAGTATTACGATCCATCCACTTATTGGCAAAATTATGCATCTTGGCAGACGGTACATATTTTGCTTTCTCTTATTCTTACATGTAATAACCGAAAGTTACATGTATCTTCATTTTAAGGGATAATTTAGATATTAAGTAATATATTATTGTTTTCCAATTACAGCAAGGATACTATGAACAACCAGATAACGCAACTCATACTGACAGTGCTCACATGACAAATGTCATGAATATGAAGGACGGGGATGACCTAGATTTAATTGGTGATATACATATTCCCCTATCTTAATTGGTAATTGATTATATTTGCAACGGGTTATTTTGTAGATCACTCTATCCCTCTGGATGTCGATAAACTGAATCGGGAGAAAATTGACCAAGATTGTAACTTTTGGGATGCTTTGGAAAGCTCTAAATGGCTGCCCTGCGAAACGTTAGAAGTTGCTTGATATTAAATGTTAAGCCCTAAGCTTAGATATGTTCATATTTAACACTGTGTATTCGTATTCAGATTGGTATTAAATTAAGCTATGTATCATCTATTGTTTACCTTCACAATCAGTAATATTAAAAATACTGCCAATTCGTTCCCCGTCTTTGTAAATCTCATATGAACGCATCTGAAATCACTTAAACACTGTAAATGTTCATTAATCTCTTATAATTTTTTTAAGAAATAAAGGCAATGTTACGAATTTATCTTTATTCTTTATATCTATCATACTCTTTGATTACATGGTCTAAAGCAAAATTAAATCCTCTTTTTTTACCTCAAAACTTTCAGTTGATGAACTACTTACCCTTACTTTACACTGAGTCTCTCTCAAGTGCCATTTTTACTAGCATTATATTTTCCAGAACTCAGTATATTTCAGATCTTTTCATACTGCCTTATGCCTTAGACAATCTATAAAGACTACATGTATGTTTGTTTGGTGTTCCTTGTAGGATTCTTATATTTGTCTTCAAGCGTGAATACAATTAAGATTGATTTTCCTTTCCTAAAACCAGCCAGGTAGTCCCCTAATACTTCTATTATATGTTGCCATCTATCTTTAATTAATATCACAAGAACTTTGTAGGAAAAAGTAAAGCTGTATCATGGTACTCAAACTTCTACTTCTGCTGGGTGAAGTTACAGCCATAGTCTCGTCGGGCCAAAACATTTTATATATTGACTTTCTATAATACTCATATATTGACTGTCCCAACAAAAACTGTCAACTTTAGATAAGGTGCTGCAAAGTATAAGTGAAAATGACATTATACCTAAAATGTAAAAGGCTAGTCTGGCAAAAATTTTGAAGGACATGAATTTTACGTATGGAAAAGTAGACATAAAGAGTATTTTCATAGAAAGATATGAAATAGTTGCTTGAGGGATGGATTATCTTCGAAAAATAAAAATTAGACATTTATCACATTTAGAAAATAATTTTCTAGGTTTTGTTAACAATAGTGTAGTGATAGTGGTGGGTTAGTGATAACGAAGTGAAAATAGTGACTGAATAGTGGTGGAAATAGTGATACGGGACTGAAAATATCTAAATGTTTTCAATTATTATAAGTGGGGGTCATAGCGATGATGACAATAAACATAATGATATTAATTACCTGTTTTTTAGGTATTGCGGTTGCTTGTTAATTTATTATGACTTTGATGATTTTCATTGTTTCTATTTTTTGTTGAGAATTTTTTGCTATATACTTATTTCATTTTTCCATTATCAAGTTGTGATGGCTATTTAGTTGTTTTGTACATATTTATTTTTGTTTCTTGTGGGAAATATGGCTACTGTTGAACAGCCCATTAAAAAATGGGAATCCTTATCAGAAAGTAATACTTCATGACTGGTCCGGAAACTTGCATTCACTATCAGCTGTGGTGTTTAAAATATGCATATAAAAACCTTCTGCTTTCGAACCCCTAAAAAAGGTCGGTCAGTGGACTTCGTATACATTTTGTACCTGTATTGTAGTCCATCGGTCAGGCAGTTTTACCTGGAATAACCTTGAAACTTTGCAGGTTTATATATTTCAGTAATCATATTTTGCACAAAACGGGACCTGTCGCGCCGCCGGCGACGCCTTAATGCCAAGATGGCCGCCAAAAATATTTTTTTCAAATATCTCGAAAACTGTCGTTTTCAGAAGAAATATGTAGACAGAAAAAATGCAGCATAGGAAATTTCCTATAAAAAATGAAGTTAATGGTTTAGACACAAATGCTTCAAATATGCATCGTCATTTCTTATGGGCCTAATTTTACAAAACAGAAACACGCATATTCTTCAAGCTCTATATTTATTCTCATTAGATATAAAACATTACCTAAATAATTTAACGAGTATTACTTGCAAAGTCTTATTTACTAACAATTACGATAAACATGAAATAAATATATCGGATAAAAAATAAATGCAAGCTGTGGCTACTTGTCCAAAATAAATGATTTCATTTATATATTTCAGGCAAATTGGTTTAAATGCACGGCCTCATCTTGACTTATTGTCCCAGAGAATTTGTTAATATTGAAGATTTTCAAGTCCCCACAGGTGTGGGGACTTGAAAATCGGAAGGTTCCGATGAACATTGCGTCTCTAGAATTGCGTTGTCTTCATCTGCTGTTGCAGTGGTTTCTACAAGCCCAATGTTATTTTCCTCAAATTTACCCACACTGCTTTTCAAGGACGTTATATTCTCATCAGCTGGTATTGTTACATTTTTTTCCTCTGCAGGAGCCGCAACAATCTGCTCACCCTCATCGTCGGTCGCGCTTGCAGAAATTGTCATGATATTTTGTGCGGTAACCCCTTTCTTAAACGCCAGGGCTCTCGTGAGAATGTCAGACGTTAAATTTAAAGGAGTTGCGTTCTTATCAGGAGTCACCATGAAAAGTTTATACACGGGCTCACCGTTCGCTCCTTTCCCTGTAATTATCATAATAGATCCTGGCTCTATATCGTTGGTTTTCGTTTCTGCGGACACCTCGTTCTGTTCTATAATGCTTTGCACGCTGTGCTGCGGCTCTTCGTCGAATTTTTTAGCTACTTTAGGGATCCTACCGGATCTGGTTGGTTTTAGGGGCAAGATGACTTCTGTGTCTGATTCGCTTTGAGTTTCCATGTCGGATTCGTCGGCATCGCTGTCTTCCAGAACACTCTCTATGCTTAACTTCCTTATCCTCGGTTTCCGCACTTTGCGTATTTTCGGGGGCTTCGGTGGGAGGTCAAGCACAGGCTCTAATATGTTCTCCACCTTCCCTTCCTTTGACGCTAAAAGAGCAACAGAAATTATAATGTAGGACGTTTCTTGCATCCAAAAGATATAGAGTATATTAAGCTGATGCCGAAGAATGTATTAGGGAGCAGTACAGTGTTTTGACAGTATTGATTGACAGCAACAAGGCCAAATATTTTATGTTGATGAAAGCTCATTCAATGTATTTTATCCAATTTAGACATATAAAGAGACAATTGATCAAATTGAAACAGTAAAGCAAACAATCAGGGCTCTCAGAGCAAACCTCCACATTTATTTTATAATTTTAGGTTAATATTTTTATGAATTTTAGGATCTTCTTAGGATATATTAATAAAAATTAAGTTTTACTCTCAATATTATCTTTCGATATCTATTTTGAGAAAAAAATTGTTAAATATTAATTGACCTTTTATGTAGTATTTTATGAAAAATACTGGGAGAATATTCTTATTTCATTCTTTAAAAGATCTCATTTGGATATTCCTGTAATATTTTCTACAGATGTTCTATTAATATACATGATGAGATGGGCTAAACAGCCATATGAAATCCAGTACCCGTCAATGCTTTCTAAGAGAGCTACAACGTTTAACAGTGTCTAAAACAATTTAAGATAAATGTAGAATTTGGGTGGAAAAATTAAACGTAATCAAGTGGTCGTTTCAAAGTTAAATTTTTTAAGTATTATTAATCAGAGGCGTTCTTACGGGGGTTCAGTAGAACTAATTTTAGTCTCATAGTTTAATAGTACTTTACTTTAAAAATTTCAATTACAAGCACATTTTTGGGAAACACATTAGTAATAAAAAAAACTTCAAGAACATCAACTTTATTAGAAAAAAAAATCGTAAAAGAAAGAGAGGAAAATTCATATATTCTGCTCAAAATGGCCGCATTCATTTTCAATTGAAACTTCGTATCTACGGACGACAGATTGTGCACAGTACCCGTAAGCAAACACAAAATCCGCGTATTCAGCTGTATTTTAAATATAGCGCATGCTACTAACTTACTAGCTTAAATCTTGCATGCTACTAACCTTTCCGTTTCCGGATTCTCTCCATTTTCTCCTTCTTCAGTTTCAGCTCCTCCTCCTTCTGCTTCTGTAACTCCCTCAATTCCTTCTCCTCCATATCCACCTCGTGCTTCAACTCAACGTAGTCAAAACGACAAGGCTGCATGATGGCCCTATCAATTAGAGCCCTATTGATCTTCTCCTCTTTCTTAAACTTCATCTTCAACTCTCGCCTATTCCTTCTAGGAAAGAGCTCGCACATTAGCGTAAAATCCGTGCCGATAGTGTTCAGCGCTTTGTAGAATCTAAGCGTCTCGTTATGCGACCAGTCCTTGGACTTCTTCTGCCTCTTATAAACCCCATAACCGGTATCAAAATCACCGTCTACAAGCTGAGTCTTTTGTAGCTCCTCCCTCTGCTTGGCCACTTCCTTGCTTTCTATAACGAGGGACTTTTCGTCGAGGATAATCTCGCCGGACGGGCCAATTTTGATCTGCGGCACAGGCATTTCATTTTCCTCATCACTGATAGCAGCAGCCTCAGGCTTCGTCCCTGGATCATCAATTTTCTCGCTTTCCTCCTGCTCCTCAATTGACACTTCTTCTGCTTCTTTGATGTCCTTTACTTTCGATTTGCCGTCATTCCTTAAAAGAATTTTCGATTAAATTGATATTAGTGAAAGGTGTGCAAAAAATGTAACTTACGTCATGGGATTTGATGTAGGGTTGTAAAATATAAGATCAATCATTGTCAGTCTCTTCCTGTCGGGTTTATTGGCACCAAAACGTCGTTGAAACTCACGACGAGCCTCGGCAAGTTTGCGGGATTGTTCAGTACGACTGCATTTCTTCTGTATGACGGTGTTGTATTCCTTAACAGGCCTCTGTGGCGACATGCATTCTGCTATTGATTCGGGGACTCCAGAGGCAGTGGAACACACCTTAATTACAGATACACAATATAGATCATAGTTGAGGGTATATTTATTTTAATAAGGTACTTAGTTTTTATATAACAAAGATTTTATATAACAGAAATATTACACAAGAGTACTGGATAACGCAAGAAGTGGAGGATTCTTAAATGATGCAAATCTTCACAATTGTACTTTTATTATACTATAAATATTAATAATAAATACAAAAAAAATAAATGTTCATTATTAAAATTTAATTCATAGTTTATATTATAGTTTAATTTATGTTTATATTATACTCTTAGGAAAAATATTGCCTGTATTTTACAGCCATTAATGTATTAATTGGCCTGATAAAGTTTATGTCGGAAGTTATAATAATAAAATGATTACATTTTATAACCACTACTTAAAATAATACACATAAAACAGCTGTTGAAAATTTATTGGATGGTATTTAAAAGCATAATACCGAAATAAATATAATAAATAGGTACCTATGTACAAGAAATACAATATATAAACATGAAGTGTTTTACCTACTAATACTTAATTCTACCATCTACAGTACTTTACTCCTAGCCACATAAACACTTAATATTATTGAGTCATGTCACATAAGTTGTCACTTATGTACATGATGTTTGAAGAAAAAAATAGCTACTGCCTAATAAGATGGTTCGCGACTGCCGTCATAGGGTGCTAATGGTAATGCTAGAGGTGAATACTTTTACTTTTATTTAATAGTATGTTATGTAGATGGTAGAATTAAGTATGAGTAGGTAAAACCCTTCATGTTTATATATTGTATTTATTGAACATTTATTATATTTATTTAGGTAGGTATTATGCTTTTAAATATAATCCAATAAATTTGCAACAGCCGTTTTATATGTATTATTTTAAGTAGTGGTTATAAAGTGTTATCATTTTATTATTATAACTTACTAATATAACTATTAGCTATAATATAATTTATAACTAAATATAAATATATCAGGCCATATTTTTTTCTATAACCATTTTATTTAAAGGGTAATCAGGCCTCATTTTAAATCTAGAAAGTAAGGTTTTAGACACTTAGGTATTTTTTAGACACTTTAGGTATTACTGTTTATGTATGTTTGTATCATTTATATGCGTGTATGTATATATTTCACTTCTCTAGTTTTAAGATTGTGACTTAATCCTATATAATTCTGTACTGTCATAAAGGAAAATAAAGATCTATATATCTCTCTATCTATATCTCTTTCCGATTTATTTTGCAGACCACTGGATGATAAACGAATGGGCTTCAATTGAAAATTTAAATACTTAATTAGCGAGTTAATTAGGTACTTACTGAATCGTTCCTGTTCCTGTTGTAGTTCCTCCTACTTTCATCCTCAGACTCGCTAGCACTGAAACTAGTTTTCCGATAACCTAGTCTGGGGATTGCCTTTATCCTTGACCGATTGATCTTGCTGGGGCTTGGTGGAGGCGGGGGATATTCAGTATCTGAATTATGTGTGTTGCTTATCTGATGTGCGAGTTTTTTTGAATTATCTAAAATTAAAACAGTTATAATTAAAAATAACATACCCCCGTGTAATTACAGTACATCTCGGATACATAAGAAATACAAAACAAAACGTTTGTTTTTCATCACATGCGCCAATCGCTGGTAAAAACAAAACTGCTACTTCGTTGAACAGCTGCAGCCATTTGTCTTTATCTAACATGCGAAGACTATCGGTGTCCTGTGATATTTAATATATTTCTTACATTTAGGAGATGAACTGTACCTAGTCAATCATCAAGTAGGTATATTTAAAAGCTGTTACCTATTGGTGCCTCTGGTTTGGACATTGCCACATTTTGTGCAGACAAATGAACCTCATCTAAGTATTCCCAGTTACAACTCTCATCGCCATTATTTAATACAGTTGGTGTAGGCGGTTTAAGTTTATTTCCGCTAGTAATTACCTCTTTTGGTTTGAAGGAGTCTACATCTTTGGGAGGTATAACTCTATTTGAAATAATAGTAATATCAGATTTGAGGTTATCTTTCAACTGATTTTTGGTGTTCTTTTCCTGTAGGGATGCAGAATCATCCGCAGCTTCTTTTTCAGAGACTTGTTTGATCTTTCTATTGATAACACCTGCTGAAACTGTAGGTTTAATGAATTTCCTGCGCATTAAAAGAGGCTTCTTCGCTGGGGTATCAGTTTTTGGTTCCTGAGCTTTCTCTTTATAGGACTCCTCAGCCTTAATAGACGTCTCCTTTTCCGGTATTTTTTGGTCATCATATTCAGTGACTGCCGTTTCGAGACTAGTTTTCTCTTTTTCATCATTACTACGTAACTCAAAGACACTTGGATCATTAAAGGCAATTTTCCCATTTTCAATATAATTGCTTGCCTTGTAATCATTACTTTCCAAACTTACGTTTGCAACTTGAGGTTCTTTATCACTGTCACTCTCCTTATGGATAAGTGTGAGGTTAGTGCTCGCCGTCGCCTGGCATGTCTCAAGTTTTACCTGCGACTCAAGATATTCCTCGTTTGTGGACGTATTCTTCCTTCGCTGAGGAATATTCGCAATTCCTTTAATCCTAGTCCTCCTTGAAGCCATTATAAGTGAAATTAACACAAAAACGTATACACTACGTAGCAATAGCGAGATTATAATGTTCGTATTCGCGATTCACTGGACATTATGTAAGTATTATCGTTACAGTACAAGCATTTCCATATGGAGTAACTGGAGCACCTCACTTTCGTGTTACGGAAAGACCACATGGCAAATGGAACTTTGAAGTTTGATATTTTTTTGGCAATCTTCCCGCGAGCAAAGGGAAAACACATTCACTTTGCCAGACACGCACGCGCAGATCACTTCGCAACACCAAACCTATAACTAGTGACGTACCTATGTATAATTTTCAGAAGATAGAAGATCATCAGACCATCTCATATTTGGAAATGGAATGGGCAACATTTAAAACAATGAGGTGTATTAATGGTTACATAGTAATAAGTACTTTTTATATGTACTCTGTGGTATAATCAAATACATTTTAGTTAGACTTGTGATATTATCTAGGGGTTAATACGAATAATATGGTCTTTGATTTAGGGGGGGGGGGGTACAAGGTACAAACAAACATACAAACAAGGTAGTATGGTAAGGTATACCAAACCATATTTGTATAAATCTATATGTCGGGTCTGAAAGTTTGCAACTCACAGTACATCATTGGCGGAACTACGGTTATTATATTTAACCATACTCAATGAATATTTAAAATAAACATTATTACTTTTCCATAATATGTATAGAGGATTACACAGAGGATATATTTTGATTGTGCAAAATGGGAACAGTATGAAAAAAATCATGAATTTAAATTTAATGTTATACAAAGTATTTAATCAGAAAATTCCCTGATTACAATTAAGTAACTAATGGGGAATTATTTGAGATAGGTATGAAAATTGGAATGTAAAACAATAAAGTAAGAAAATAAATTGCTTATAATAAAAAGCTGAGGCGCCGCCTCTCTCTATGCGTTAAAGCATGCGGCATTGCATGTAACTGCGCATGCAAGTAGATGCACCAAATGTTTACCTTGCGTATTGATGATAATTTAATTTTTGGAGGTGTATGTGCTGCGCTTATCGCATTAACTAAAAGTTCCATAAACGCAACTGTATTTTGGTTGGTTTAAAAAAACGATATAGATTCCCATCGGTCTCGGGAAACTCTTCGTCAATTCCCATCTTATTCCTGCAGTTTACGCGTATGCTATAAAATAATGCAGGAACCATGAACCGGCAAGAAAAAAAGCTGCTATGGTATGCAACTCCTCGCAGTGGTGTGTGTGTGTGTGTGTCTAGGGGGCAACCGTGTCTGGGAAGACAATGGCCATACGCTATACACTTTACTCACGTTTGAATTACTCGCGTTTACCAAAACATTTACATTCAATCAACATTTTGCATGTGCACTTTCTTAAAATGTATGTTGGCAAATCCCGGTTAAAAATGTTAACCCTTGTGCCCTACATACGCCAATGCAACTGCTGCTAATTTCTTCAGGTAGGTTAGGTAAACAGGTACCCCCACTATACAAATATAAATTTCGTGGTCTACACAAGCAGTGAGCTATTCAAAGCCCAGGTAAACGTGAAAGTAGGAGTGGATCTAGCTCAGGTGTGTCGTTTCGAAGTAGGCGACCGTTCGCACTGGTTCGCACTTCCACATAGTACCTACACGCGTTCGTAGTGCCAACAAGAAATCCGCCATCTTCCGCGCTATGACACCTCTGTAAAAATGGGCTCCAAAATAGAATACGTGGACTCTTCCCAAATCTACGCCACTAGCTATGTGCGCAACTCAAAGGCCATCGGAGTGCTATGGGCCATATTCACGATATGTTACGCCATCATAGGGGTGGTCTCCTTCGTCACCCCCGAGTGGATCGGTGACATCGACAGTGAGAACCCCGGAAAATTCGGTTTGTGGTCCGTCTGTTACGCGGAAGAAAACGGGGAAGAGTGCAGGGGTCGTTTGGATGATTTCATGACGGTTCCATTCAACGTATTCCAGGCTGCTACGGCTTTCGTGGGGGTGGCCGTCTTGACTGCCCTGCTGACCATTTGTGCCATGATTTTGTTTTTCTTCTGCCACTCCACCACTGTTTTCCACGTGTGCGCCTGGCTACAGTTGATTTCCGGTAAGCTGTCATTAGCTATGTCAATATCATTATACCAATCATAATCAATAGGAATTTTTAACAAACCTAATGCCTGCGTAATATAAATGCTCTTTGACATAATGTCAATAAATTTTATCAAAGTATAAGAGTCAAAAATATAAATTTTGCGTGTGCAAAACTCTTCCTGACGTTTTGACAAAGGCGGCATTTCACTTTAAATTAACGTTCACGAAGAACCATTTTCTTGGTTTGAAATTGCATTATTTGACACTTAAAAAAATGTTGTGCGTATGTGGTACAGTATCAAAAATAGACCCAGTCTTATAACGTATTTTAGCTAAAATCTAGTTGTGTACAATATCTAACTTTAATTTTGTGACATTGTCAGTTAGTTGTCAAAATTTAATGCAAATGTGCAAATAAAGAGATATTTACATTGGAAAAAAATAGTTGTAGTATTTTTTTGCTCAGGACCGTACATGTGAGATTGAAAAATTACCTTTAGTTCCTATATAGGTAATACCTACATATATAAAAAATATAAGTCAACTTAAGAAAGGTAAGAAAGTTTATAATGATAAATTAATAAAAACAATCTCTGACGTCCTATACTCGGTCTATTGGCGTCTCATGTTAAGATTACAGCGGCATAGCGGCCGTTTTAGAAGCCTTGTAAGTTACGATAATAGTTAGGTTATGTAGGAACAACAATAGATTGGTTATGTCACCGTGTAGCACCAAAGGCTCACTTTATTATCATCAGGTGGCGCATCGCTTAGCTAGATTTGGCGAATATTGAGACAGACGCTGACACTGCATGAAATAAAGTCAGTTTCAGTAATATTTTATCTATCGGTGATGCTTGGGATGCTTTTTTTCTATTTTTATTTAAGCCTATTTAAAAGAAAGTCAAATTCTTTCATATTTTTGAATATCAGAAAAACATCGACATGACCTCATTGATCTCCCAAAGTTCGGACCAGTCAAGTCTGCCCTTCACTTCTACGAAATTTCGCACTTCTTCTCTTAATTCATGAGATCACTGGAATATTTTGTTCTTACTCAGCCAGTGAGCTTCACAATGAGCATTGATGTCTCCATATTCCCTATCCCCTATCCAAAAGTCCTACAGTAATTGATGGAACTGCCGATGTATAATTTCGATAAAAAATTCATCTGAATCAAATCTCTCTATATCTTTGACCAAGTCGCGCTGTCATCTGTCAAAATCGTCCAGCTGATTTGATTTTTATTATGTAGGTAGGTGATTTGACATTTATCTGTTATTTCGATATTGTTAAAATACTGAATCTATATAAGTAGATACTTAGGTAATATGGATCTACCAACTTAAATAATTTACTTCTTGTTTAGTACATACGTCTCTGACACTAATTACAGGCAACATAATATTTGAGATTAGCACACAAAGAAACAAGAACAATACTGTATTTAGCATATTTCTTCTCACATCTTAAGTAATACCTTACTCCAATTTTACCTACTTAACAAAAGGAAATCATCTAACAGCGAATAACTTTAGGCAACGTTTTTAATAAAATACGACTTTTATAGATTTAGTCCAGTTATTATGTACTTTTTTTCTGCAAAAGGTCTGAGCGGCAAAAAAAACAAATGCGTACCTTCATATATGGTAGATTTATTGTCCTAAATTTGCGACCCTCTCCGAGTGGAGCACAAACTACCCCAGGGGTTCAAAGGCGTGAAATTGCACGAAAGTGAAAACGTAGCTTAAAAAGTTAGTCTGACAACAAAAAGTTGTCAAGATTTTGCATATATGCAGGAAGCATATATACACTCCCCGGCACAAAATTCCGTCACCCTAAAATTTTGCCCAATTTTGATGTTTTATAACTTTTTTATTTTTCATCTGATTTTCATAAATTTTTTACCAGTCTGTAGATCAGTTCATTGTGTGTCTTTTTAATTATTTTAATAAGTCATATTTTTCGTCCAGGCAATATTATACAGGGGTAAATCAAAGTGTTGTTTTTTGTCGTAAACTCAAAACACCCTGTGGAAAAATTGAGGCGAATAATTTTGTTTACAAACTGTTTGCTGCCATCTTAGACGTATTGTAAACATTTTGTTTTTTGATTCATCCCATTATCTCATTTCTTCTGCGAGCAGCAAAATTTTAAATGAAACGCTGATTTCAAGCTTATTTTTATTAACAAAAACATCCACTAGGTATATCACAAAATTAATTAACAAAGACAAATTTTAATAACGTGTATGTCCTCCTCTCGCAGCAATGACAGCTTGCATTCTTCGTGGCATCGAATTAATAAGATTACTTATTCTGTCTTGAGGAATAGCCTGATATTCTTCTGTCAGCGCCAGCCGTAAGTCTTGCAAGGTTAGTGGTTGCACAGGACGGCGACGGAGTGCTCTTTTAAGAACATCCCAAAGATGTTCGATTGGGTTGAGATCCGGGCTACATGCGGGCCAGTCCAATCTTGGAAGTCCAACCTCATCCAGATATTCGCTCACTACCCGTGCAACGTGAGGTCTAGCATTATCATGCATTAATGTAAATTGGTTCCCAATGAAAGGAGCAAATGGAACAACAATTTCTTGGAGGATTTCCTCAATGTAACGGTGGGCGGTTAGTGCTCCATTTTCAACAAATACAAGGTCAGTACGTGCATCGGTAGAAATACCCGCCCAAACCATGACTGAACCACCGTAATATTGCAGTCGCTCAGATATGATGCAGTCTGCATATCTTCGATAATGCAGTCTGCATTATCATTTCTACGTCTGTATACCCGTTCACGACCATCCGGCGACCTTAAACAAACCCTGGATTCATCTGTGAATAGTACGTTTCCCCACTGTTCTACAGTCCAGTCAGCATGCGCTCTTGCAAATCTCAGTCGGTGTTGTCGATGCCGAGGAAGCAATTTTGGACATACTGCTGGCCTTCGTGAATGCAATCCTGCTTCTAACAATCTTCTACGTATCGTTCTTTCACTTACACTTACTCGACGTACCATTTGCAAGTCATTTTTTAGATACACAGCAGTAGCTCTTCGATCTCTTAAAGAACTCATAATGACAAAGTGATCATCAGCTTGAGTGGTCATTCTCCTTCTGCCAGAGCCTTGCCGCCTAATAAAGTTTCCCGTCTGTAGATACCTATTCCAAACATCACAAACTGTAGACCGCGCAATTCCCAGAGTACGGGAGACATAACTCTTATTGCGGCCATCCTCTATTAAGGCAACAATTCTACCTACGTCTGCTGTAGTTACCATGATGACAACACACTAAATTAACTGTACTGTCAAATATTCTGTCACAATAACCGCGTATTTAGCCAACGTCGATGTTTTTTAATTAAAAATGATAAAATTAACAGCGTTTCATTTAAAATTTTGCTGCTCGCAGAAGAAATGAGATAATGGGATGAATCAAAAAACAAAATGTTTACAATACGTCTAAGATGGCAGCAAACAGTCTGTAAACAAAATTATTCGCCTCAATTTTTCCACAGGGTGTTTTGAGTTTACGACAAAAAACAACACTTTGTTTTACCCCTGTATAATATTGCCTGGACGAAAAATATGACTTATTACAATAATTAAAAAGACACACAATGAACTGATCTACAGACTGGTAAAAAATTTTTGAAAATCAGATGAAAAATAAAAAAGTTATAAAACATCAAAATTGGGCAAAATTTTAGGGTGACGGAATTTTGTGCCGGGGAGTGTAGGATTAATAGTTTTTGACCCAGTTTTGGCTGTGTCTGAACATTCCGAGCGTCTTAGGCTGAACCATTACTCCGATTGCAATTATTTAAAAAGCATCATGTTCCTGAGTACTTGAGATTTCCAACGATATTTTGTTCGAAGTCGTAGCGTCAAAATTAATAGAATTATGACGACCGCAATACCGCATATATTGAAAAATTGTACTAAAATTGACCCCTTTGCCGCATGTGCTATAACTTCTGTCCAAAGCAAAACATTCGAAGTTCCTTTCGTGGTTCGATAGATCACTGCGTCCCGTACTTAACTGCAGATTTGTTTTTTTACTGTTTGATTGGGAGCCGGAAATGTGCCACGCTTTTGGTCTGGTTTGTCATTGAGTTAGCGTTAAAAAAACATTGTATTTTATTCATTACAGGGTGTAACAAAAGAACAATTAGTTTTATATAGCAATTCATTTACCCATGTAAATAAATACTGGAACTTTTTAAAAATTAAACTTTATTTATAAGACTTTTAAGCTCTCTTAGATGGCAATTCTGAATTCTAAATCACTTCTGAACCTGCCAAAAATAGGCTAATTACTAATTACTAATTTCAATATGGCGGCCTATACTATAGAATGCTCTTGATAGTCTTGATTTTAAATGGCTACATTGAACTGCAGTTCTTTGATCTTTAACTGAGTAATTTGAAAACAGAGATAACGACGTGAACCAAAAAACGATTTATTCGTAAAAGATGGGGCTACAGTTTAATTGTAGTAAATATACACTCGCTGTTATAGCTGGTGCAACCACAGGGTGTTTCAAATTTCGGGAAAAACGCACATCCACTCTTACACCCTGTACAGTATAGTGTATATACTAAAAAGGTTCATTTGAATGAACGTTTTTACAAAAACTATAAAATGTAAAATATAAAATTAAAAAAAAATCTATCAAAATTGTTTAGTTTACGCTTACCGAGAAAATGAACTTTTATAATGTGGTCATGTGGTTACTTGTGGGTTAATTTTGATGCCAAGTATATATAGCCTATATATGTACCTATACGTATTATTTATTTTAAAGGTTAAGTTGGCGTCAATTAATGTTATATAATATAATACGTTTTCTGCATACATTTGACCTAATTGATTATACTAATATAAGTAAAAGTAAAGTGAAATAATATTTAATACGTAACCAGACACTGTAGGTAGGTACCTACTACTTACTATACATTGTTAAAACGTTACTATGCCGGGGAAGGAAGCTGCGTATATACCGACTCACCTTTGATCAAATCATTCAGCATCAGGCATCAGCGAAAGTACTCTTTTTACTAGAACCTGAGGACTTTACTGACTCTGACGACGTCGTCGTCTACAAGAATAAAAGATTCGTGGGAGGAGATCCTGTCTGCTATATATTACACTTATAAAAACATGAAAAGCAACACCCTCTGACCAACGTCCTCTAACTTTTATATTGGTACACCGATTAAAACAAGTTATTCAAATTAAACGTCATTTCTTGCTGATTGTATCCCTAAATAATAAATTGAAGAAGCATATCAGGCTTGAGTCGAAACGTTTACGCATTTAAAAGTATAACATCTTCTAGATAAATGTATACTTAATGCTTTTATATATCATCATGTTCAGATAGAACAAGTATAAATAGTATATACACTAGGTAGTTGTTTTTTATGAATGTGAGTTCCGTCAAAAGTAACATAAAAATGTCGCTATGAGAATAGGAAGTAATGACCAAATAAACAAATAGTACATAATTCCAAAGATCCTCAATAAAGGTGAAAGAACTTGTACAACTTCTAAATTATTCGTTTCCATATAATATAATATATGTCCATATATACAACTGGTAAGTGTTTTTCTTTTGATATTTGATTTTCCTTTGATTATTTCTCTAGGTAATGAATTGCTACAAATCCAAGATTTCTTCTCACATAATAAATATGAATAGCAAAGCATAAATAGCAAAAAATAAACTTAATAACAGCTTCTGCTGAGCTATCCAAATCTGTGAATTGGAAACATGGTATTTTTGAAAGTAGGTGATTTATCCCCCCAAGTACCCGGTTTACCTCGATGAATTGGGAATAACTTGCATCTGATGCAATTATTAGCCTGATGTTCATGTTAAATAGGAAAGGAAAGAGACCGGTTATGTAACGTTTGCCATTTATTTACACAACCAACCATTTAAACTATGAAATTCACCGAACCAAATCCACGCCTTAAAAAAATCAGGAAATCGATTCCAATTATGATGTCGAAATCGTTAATAAAGTAAACTACTTTTAAATGATGGTATCAAAATATGGAGCAGTGAATGCTGAAATACTCATCGATGGCCGGCGATCGTTACGTTGTTCGTTACTATTGTCTTGTTATTCAATGCGGTTTCGGTTGATGGCGAAAATTCGATTTAGATATAGGTTATTAGAAATATTAGATAATATATATTATTGATCTGATACTTGTTATATTTAAAACAAATATTATTAGAGAGAAATATCTTCAAAGCATGACAACAAAGAACGCGGTGGCTCTTAATTTACCTTGGACTCCATAATTATTCACTTGATTATTGTTTTTTTTCTTTATTTATTATTACTGTTGTTGATTTGTAAACTGCGGCTTGAATCGTTAAGTACCATAGAACCACAGTACCATAGAAATTAGAATAAATAGATAATTTTTTTATGTAGAAATGTATGTTAACGTACCTCAAAAAGAATTTATTAATGTATTCACCTTATTTATATTCGTTCGGTAATAGTTCTATTTAAACAAAGAACCAAGCAGAAGAAAATAAGTGAAAAGCAATTCCTTCCTCTGGTGATTTTCTTTTTAACAATTATTTGTAAAATAATTAATTACAAAATATCGATGCGTAATTTTTTTTAATATATAATTGGAAATACATAATTATTCTAATTGTTGTCAAACCCCTTTATAGTAGGTATTCTTCCTTTATCCTTCTTAAAGCACGTCTTTTATTTACATCCGGTTTAGTACAAACAAGATTATTCGCTATTAGCAGAGCATAAAAAAATGGCTAATTGCTACTTTTACACAACGATGCATACGTGACGTGCATTTATTTTACTCTGAGCACCAGCTTACTAGTTAACTTTTTATAAGCATTTAAATGTCCATAACCAAAACATCGTTGTAGTGAATTTTGACTACATTATCCTTCATGACTTCTCATTCCAACAATATATACACTGCACGTTTTTGAAGTGATTCACCTAAAAAATTGGTCCACTTTGATGAGTTGTAACTTTTGAAGGGATGGATGTATCTTTGAAAGGTGTTTTTTGTCAGAAAGAGTGTTCCTTCAGCAGCAAGTGTGCATAATTGAATTCATTTGCGATTACTGATATTGATTTTACAGGGTGGTTTGTAAAGCTATGATTTTTCTATCGATCTTTTTGATGTACACGAGGTAAACGAGTCACCCTGTATATTTCATTGTAAGGTCATCATATAGCCTCATAGAAGATATGCCTCAAAGCTTACACATATTTATGTCCGCTTTAATAAATAAAACATCAGAGAAAAAAAATAGGTCTTTGGAAAACGCTATTATAGCTGCTGTACGACCACGTTCATACGTATCGCCGATTCTTACAGGACTCGCAGTCATCGAAAATATGCTTCAAAACATATTTTGGATCTTCTTTCTGCATTGGGATTTCAGACCAGAAAGACCCGTTAAGGTAGAACAAAAAATACCTCGTCCGAAAGGAGATCCATCGGCAGCAGAAATCGGATCTTTTGGAGTTCTCAGTATAAAATAATATAAAAAATCTAGTATATTTAGCCAGAACTAATACGGATGAAAAAAAAAGTAAATGCACATTTATTAGATAACGGAGATTATATGGATGTCTAGCATTTCACTTGAATTTTAAGATGCTTGCTCTAGCAATGGGTATGTCAGTAGTTATGACAGGTTCCATAAAAAAATCTCGACTTTTTCTATTGCCGTTTATTAATTTAGATCCAAGCAACTTAACGACTATACATACAGAACTGCTCTTTGCTGTAGCAGTATGCAAAAAAGAAAATAAAAGTAGTTGTATTGTTATTTGATCAACCATTATATATAAAAGCTACTTAAACTAATTATTTTTTTTTTCTGTAATCAATTTAATTCTGTTGTCTGGTCTATTATTTAAAAAAGTATAGCATAAGTCATTTTATATATATATATATATATATATATATATATATATATATATATATATATATATATATATATATATATATATTTCAATTTTAAGTAAATTTTCCTTGTGCAATTTTCAAAAAACTGACAGTTTACGAGAAAATCCTTAAAAAATCCAATATGGCTACTGGAATACATTATCGCCGAAAACAGC
>CAXKVY010001628.1:0-33369 GCA_964058915.1 Tetropium fuscum
ATGCAATAAGAAATGATAACTAAGACATTTTATTTCCATCTTAATTTTCTAATAATTGTGAAAAATTACTAAAATTCCAGCGCGCTACAACTTTGCCCACCATGATTTTTGTCGTAAATGCAAGGGTTATCGATCGCGGGGTGGGGCAAATTTTTTCGGAGCAATATTATTTTTTATTTAAACCCTAGACCACTAAACACGTGTACAAGGTACACAAATAGTAAACACTCGCAAATTTTACGACTTTTTTATTTATTGTTTAGAAACAAAGAATTAGTTAAGTATTTCGTTATAACGTAAAATAAAAACAAAAAATATCTCTTTTTTAAACATAAAATGCATAAAACAATATTAAACAATAAGTATCAGATTGCACAATTCAGACAAGAGGCCCGATGTTCACCACAGATAGCTCGGTTGCAGCGACTGCAATAGTTTGTAGTCATTCTACGAAGACGTGACGGACAGAAGGCACACATTGTACGTTTATTTTCTTTTTGGATGATCTTTTTCGGGAACATGTCAATATTAAGAATATAATACATATATCTTGACGAATTAGGCGATGTAACGTGGCGGTGTTAATTCGCAACTGCAACCATGGCTTCACTAACTCCTCTTTCAAATCAAGGGCAAATGTCATCCTAGACACAGGTTTTCCCCCATTTTTTATTCTATTTAAGTTCTAAATAATAAGAGAATTGATAGAGGCAATATTTACCATGTCGTGAAATATGCACAAAGGCCATCGTCTGGTTTTACGACCACAGTTCATATTCGAGCATATTTGATCAAATGTATTGATTTGATTCGAGCACATTTGATCAAATGTAAACCCTAAATTTGGTCTCATTGTAGGAATGTATTATCTCCGGTTTGTGTGTCTGTGTATTTATACTTCTGTCATTATACATGGTAGATAATAATATAACAAGCTTCATATTTTTAGCTTTTGATAAATATGAGACTAGACATTTTTTGTCGTCAAAACAAAAAATTGATGTTCCTGGCTGTCTAAAGCGAGTGGAATTTCCGCTTTGTTTTTCCTCACTGTGCCGCCAACAAGTGTTAATTTGTAAGGGGCTCATCTCATCTCATCTCATCTGCAACACTTATCGACGTAAACCAATTATCCATGGTAATGTTTCTGTTACTACCATGAATACTCTTGGTCAAATTCTTTATATAGTATTACTCAAAGGTAATCCATTTGTCTTAGTTCCTTTTCCCAGATATGGTTCAGCATCGATCATGTATTTTGATGCTACATCACACAACATAACTAGCTTGATACCATATTTGGCCGGTTTGTTTGGTATAAACATGCGAAATGCACATCTTCCTCTAAATTCTAAAAGTTGTTCATCTAAAGTAGTATAGCTAGATGGAGTAGCTATATGATGATCTACACACAGTGGTAAAATCGTCATAGATCTCGTATTGGAGCAAATGGATCGACTTTCTTTCGGTCAATTCTTGTTTGTTTGTCATCAAACCGTAAACAATCCAATAGAAATAAGAATCGATCACAACTCATTGTAGCCCTATATATATTTCCCGATATTATGGGATCAAACATTTTCTTGGCATTTAGGTGGTTGTTTTTCATTGCACCAGAAAAAATTAGAAGACCGATGAATCGAAATCGTTAAGAGTTTTTTCAGCGTAAGATGCTGATTTTACGACGATTTGTTCGTTTGTATGAAGGACAATTTTATCTATAATATTGTCCGTGAAGAAATGTCTGAAACAATTCGCTGGTGTCGATAAAAGTGAGGCAGATCAGGTACAGTGCCGTTCAATTGAAAGTAAACGATTTTTTAAATTAATGTGAAACAGGCTTTCAGGTAATCAAAACTTGAATGTCAATTTTATTTGTCAGTTTACTAATAATTATTCTATATTTTGAGGTTAATAATAAGTTTAAGGAATTATTATTATTATTATTATGCCGCGCTTAACTGAACCGCAAAAAATGAGAGCTGTGATGTTACTGCAGAACGGATGGTCAATGCAAGCAGTTGCAGATACTTTGAATGTGAGTAAAGGTTGCATTTACAAAATTAAACAAAAATGGAATGCAGAAGGAACTGTTGAGTACGTCCATAGAGGGGGCCGTCAGAAATTCAGTACTATGAAGGAAGACGAACTCGTCCTTGACCACCTCCGACAGAATCCTTTTGATACAGCAGTGACTGCCTACTTCTTAACAAATTCTTAACAAATCCTGCTATGATGGCTCTGGTCAAAGCTACGCTCGCATTTTGGAATATGTTATGTTACCTTCAGTCTCTATTTTATATCCCGAGAACTTCACTTTCCAGTAGGAAAATATTTTTATTTCCTCTTTCCTTTTTCCATATTTCAATTAAATTTATATTTCAGGATAATTCCTCTATTCACAAATCACGAGTTGTTACTGAATGGCTGAATACAAACCATATTAACACTCTGCCTTGGCCCTCTAAGTCGCCGGATTTAAATCCGATAGAAAATGTATGGGCACAAATGGAAAAAGACATGTATAGCAGAAATTTCCGACCAGCGCACGTAAAAGAAATGTGGTTGGCGATTGAAAATGCCTGGGAAAATATTGGCGAGGATTACACCAGGACACTAATATTGTCTATGAGAAGCTTCAAAAAGTTATAAACGCGAATGGTGCTTGGACCAAATATTAATTCATAGTAATTTTCTTGTTCTCAGTTAGTTTGTTAATTTAATGGATTTTTTTACAAGAGACGTCCTTACCATATAGATTTTCCTTAATAAATACTGTATATAAAAGGCTGTCCTCCTATAACTGACAGATACTTCAACCTAAAATAATTTTGAATGTGATCTGTTTACAAAAGCCTGCTTCACAATGGGAACATTTCCAAAATTTCTCATAAGAGTCGTTTACTTTCAATTGAACGGCACTGTACAACATGAATAATATTCTGAGCAGGAACCCGTCTTTTCCGATGCGGTTCTATTGTTGCCCATCTGTGACCATTTTTGCCCTTCATCGTGAAATTTTTGGGGACAATCTTATGTCTCAAATTATCAGCCATTGAAGACCATGGCAAGTTATCATCAGAATCGTCATCACTTTCGAACATAGAAACAGCTCGTCGTCGTTTACATCCAGTTTGATATGCTGCTTGATTCGCTAGTGGATTGATTGATGGAGTATTCCTTGGAATATTCTCATCTTCGGAATTTTCATCGTCAGAATCTACGTCTTCCACTTCAATAAAATCTTCTTTATTTTCACTATCCGATATTTGAATTTCTTCGTCATCAGTTTCCATCCCCTACATAATTTTCTATGCTTGCAATTCGGTTTTCGTTTTCGGTTTCGGTGCAATTTTTTTGGACACGATCAAACATATAAATAAAATGCCTTCCTATAAATAAATATAAAATTTAGGTACTCTAGGTTATGATACCCAGTAGTTCGAGAACATACCTAATATACACAAACACTAAACAGTCGTACAATAGGCGACCGTAAAAAATAACATAAATAATAATAAAATGTCAAATTTCGAGAAAAATATGTCAGAAACACCAGATTCAGATTTACATCGTTAGGCTCGCATAATCCCAGATTTAGAGACAGATTTGGGTCACATTTAATGCAATCTGTATATTGAATTTATGTCTTGAGTCGATTATCATCCTCGCGTCTTCGTAACTGAAGTTTTCGCTTCAACTTGAGCGATTTAGATTTTGAGAATGAGTTAACGGGTTAAAAAATATCAGTGCATTAAGATCACCCTGTAAATGAAGGAACAAGAGGGAAATTTCAAAAACCGTTTCAAGATATGAGGTCCATCTGTAAGCCGTTAGTGTTAAAACTGAGGAAAAAAAATGCCGAACTTTCAGAAAATTTGCTACCACCTTATAGAAACTTTAAGTGAAATCCAGCAAAAACAAGGACTGGTAGAGAAAGGATTGGCCTAGCTAACACTCCGAACAGAAACTGAATCGTTGCAATAACCCAAATTTACTCAGTCCCAGCATTAGGGCAAAGGGCGTGTAATGTTAATTTTGTTGATCAGTGTATATAATTCTTTTAATTTTTAGTTTAGAGAATTTACTTCTTCTGATTTTAGTAAACGCTACTGCATTTCATAGTGGTATCGGAAACTGCAATTGGCAGTTTAGATTGTAAATAAAACAGTATGTATGCCAAGTCAAACTGGATTTCTTCTCTATTGAAAATCTATTTAAAGAACCTTGGCTGTTTCGACATTCCTCGAGCGGTACAATTATTCCACAAGTTGGATTTCTGCCTGTTTTATATTACCGGTTGCTCTCACAAGAGGTTCGAGCGTCAAATTCCGGCAATAAATATAAAATGCACGAGACTAATATTTTGTTGATGCCCGCGCATTATTGCTTAATGACTA
Source organism: Tetropium fuscum (assembly GCA_964058915.1). NCBI lineage: Eukaryota > Metazoa > Arthropoda > Insecta > Coleoptera > Cerambycidae > Tetropium > Tetropium fuscum. The sequence continues at coordinate 4,401 of CAXKVY010001628.1, forward strand.
TAGTATGTTTGGAAACGGAAAGAGAGTAATACATACCTATAATCTTATTCCTCCGGCATCTGTAATTGTATTGGATAATATACCAAACATTTTGCGACAAAAACAACGAACGGAATCTTTTGAAATAGAGCAAACAAGATTTCTGTAATAGTGATAGTCACTAAACTTTCGACCATTGTCATTAACGAGAAAACTGTGGTTACCCACCTGTACCAGAGCACGTCTAATTAAAATATCAATAAGATCACTATTAATATTAGCAGGCCACGAACCTGGGTCACCTGGGTTTGACATATAGTGATATGTCAAACTGATAATCCAGTCAATAGTCCAGGAAAATAAGTCCAACATCTCAAAGATGCATTTTTTCAAACAAAAAAGTTTCATATAAAAGTTGTTAATTTTCCTACAAAATTGCTTCTCTGATTTTTTTAAAAAGTTTTCTAGTACTTTTTAAAATCTTCTAGATAAATATAGTTATAAATTATAGAGCAACTATGGTTCAATTAATTTTCCTACCAAATTGCTTCTATGATTTTTTTAAAAGTTTTCTATCTTCTAGATAGAAAATCAATCTGCAACTTTTTTGTCTCTTGTACGATACTCTTGTAATACGATGCACTAACCTTTGGAACTATCTAGGACACCCTAGATACCTAGTTATTGTTAGGATCTTACTATTATCACTGAAATTCTTAAATCAATACTATACAATATGGAAAAACTTGTGCAATTTTAAACAATTAACATTAGTTTTACAATTTAAATACGTAATTTTCTCTCTAAGAAGCTCTACATGTGGCTACCGGTTCTAGTGCCTAATACGTACTCTCTAGCATTATTTTATTTCACTAAGGAAGTTCCATCACAAAACAGACTTCCTTAGTTACTTGTACATTTCTTACAATAGTCGCTAGCTGCCAACCAATCGCGTATTAACAATTTCTGTTCTTTACTATTACTCTGTAGAGTATGATTTTAAACACTATACATAGTTATTTAACAATCTTTGAACTATTATGTTCACTTCATTTCCATTTTGTGCTGGTATTTCCATTTTGCTTCGCGAGATTAAATAATCTGGACTCCCACTTTTGAAGGTACTCTATTTTATATATATATATATATATATATATATATATATATATATATAATTATAGATAGAAATAGGTTAATATTTGATAATTTGTAGAATGACTTGTCGAAACTCTTTTTATTGTCCTTTTATTTTTCTGGCGATTTTTAATTTAGTTATTAATATAATTAGGATTGACCAATCAGCGTATAGCTGTTGAAACTAGGGGGTGCTTTGGAAATCTGGAAGAGCTTTCTGAGGTTTGAATATTTATGAGTATCAAACATATCATTTTATAGGTTTCCGAGGGTGTACGAATAATAATAATAATAACGAATTAAATATGCGCTTTTTAATACTTCCCAGAAAAATATGTTTTCTTTGAAATTTTTTTAGGTTTTTTAACATCAAACAAAATAATACGTGTTATTTTTTCGTGTTAAATATTGATATAACTTTTTTTTATTAAACCTTCTTGCCCTTCAAAAAATTTAATTCCAGTTTTCCAGTCCAAGAAAACAGATTTTTATGGTAAAATAGTAAAAAAGACAAAGACCCGTGATAACTGTATCGTAGTAGCCATGCCTGTCAGTGGCGACTCGTCAGAGGAGGCAGTGGTCCCTTACTGCCTCCTCTGACGAGTCGCCACTGACAGGCATGGCTACTACGATACAGTTATCACGGGTCTTTGTCTTTGTTTTATATAGGTTGCAGTTCTGATAATTATTGTTGCTATAAGGAAAACCAGGATGTGAAATGGACTTCAAGCAAGCCCATATATATACATGCATACATGATTTTCATGCCTTTTTGTTTGTTTCTCATCAAAAGCTTACTCAGCTGGCTAATTGTGTTAATTAGTTCCTATAACTCGTACTAGGTGTGTCTTAAAATAAGATGCCTATAATTTTATAGGTTTCAAAGGTATTGGCTTGGTTAAAACTTTGTGTGCGGATAACAAGAAAACTAACAATTTCAAATTAGACCATATCTTGACGTATCTACTATTTCAGCTGTTTTGTATAGTATACTGAAGATTTGTGAAAATATGTTCTATAGTTTTTTGAATATTCAAGGATAATGTAAAAAATTTACCTATTTTCGACATAATTTTCGGTATTGCGATATTTACGTATTAATTTCTCGAAAATTACGATACAAAGACAATGGTATGTCAGGTTGCCGAACTAAAATTGGTCAGTCGTGCGCATGCATCTCACATGACATATCCCTCGCCAACATGATTTTAGGCGTAATTATAGCCGAAACACTAAAGGAAGTAACCTCAGATACTTTCGCTTCCCCAAGATTGAAGAGTTGTCAAAATAATGGGTGACTGTGCAAAAGAGTGAATAAAATAAATTTAAAGAATGGCATGTAGATAATAGTAGATATACTATATTTATGTACACGTCTGATGTGGTAATTTAAAATTCAGGTATAGTGTTTTAAATGCATTATTTTGTTCTTCGTTCGCACTGTCTCGCTACAAAAACGCAGTGCATTGATAATACGATTTCTCGAAAACCATAAGTCCTAGCGTGCTGATTTTTGTTTAAAATACTTTTTCATAGTTTTGTCTACATTTCATTCGATATATTCAATTATTCATTAATAAATTCTTAATAATTAACATAGCTCTCTGCAGGGTGTAGTTTTCCGTGCACCGATTTGCTAGTAGCGATTTTAAGGCTAATTTTTCCGAAAACGTCTCATATTTTAAAAAAAAAATGCCATCGGAAGCTCTGTAATGTCTTCTGTAGCCAAAATTTCATGGTTATATTCCGAGCCGTTGATTTAATAGCGCAATGTATGTTTCAAAAAACGTGTTTTCAAAGTATTTCGCGGGCAAGAAAAAAAATAATTTGCAAAATTCCTCCCTACTAAAAAAGTTGTAACTCACATGAATGGCCAAAACTATGCTCTAAATACTCTAACTGATGTTGAATGGCCCATTTAGTTATAGCTTAATAAAAAAAACGACATCCTACTTATCTGAACGAGTTGTTAAATAGATCTTCCTTTATACGTGGCAATTTTTTGAAAACATATTTGAAATATATATTTTGTAGTGTTATGATTATCATCTGTGATAGGTTAAAACCGATGAAAATTGACGGAGTGCGAAGGTGATAACATTATCACCGATTTGATAGCCTATTCTACGATTTTGTTTTGTATTTTAACCAGTGAACTTCTCTAACTTCTCATTACTATTGCTAATCAAATTCTCATATTTTCGCATAATACATGGCTTGCACAAATACCCTTGACCTAGATAAATCTTTATTTAAAAAGGAACGAAATAACGCCAAAAATATATTGTAATATTAAATGCAGTCAGCAGAGACAACCTTGAGATGGTCAAGCGACGGTCAAGATTGGTTCGATTTTGAGGCTAAATCGTGTTATACTGCTATCCTTCTCTTAAATACGTATAAAAGCATCGTTTTAAATACGTATAATCTTTAACTGTATAAAAGCATCCTTGTCTGGAATCTGGGAAAGTGGGAGCAGGTGGCGCTGATTCTCTCGTGTTGCTGTGGGCATGCGCTGGCTGTGACAGTCGCCATTTGTTTATTTTCTTGTTTTATCCAAGTTTATGTTTTTCGTGTTTTTAATCGTTTATGTGCTGATTTGTGAACAACTATACATTGTATTTTTTTTTAATATACAGACATACAGTCATTGTTTTCAACATACTAGTGCCACTGCGTCTGATGTTATTAACTGAACTGTTCTATAAACATTAGAATATTAGTTTTAAGTGTTCTATAAAGATGTCGCAAACATTCTATCTTGTTTGTGGATTCAACGTGACGGAGTGGAGAAAACGCCAAATTTTCCTACCGGTAACCAAAAGTAAGTTTTGTGTTTCCAGTTTTAAAGATGTTTGATTATTAATGTGCTTGTATCCTTAGGTCTCAGAGATGGCAGAAAACGATGGGAATAGAATACATCTTATTACTTAAAACTAAATAACCTGTAATCGTCATTTTTCGAGCGACTCTTACGTTAATCTTCTAATTTAGAGGCTGCGACAAAATGCGTTCCTACATTATATCCGTGCCAACCAGTACAATTCGATCCATCAGAAGAAATGATAATCCTTCATGTGAGAGCTCTGCCTCATAAATTTTTATGGACTTCGAACAAACTCTCTATTTCAATTACAATGGTTTTATTTTTCAATTACATTTCAGGTGAAATAAAATAAAAATAATCAAAAGGGAATGCATCGCGCGCATTTTCAAATCGCTTGTATGCAACGCGCGCGCCACCTACGTTCACTTTCCCAAACAGTGGTCCAGTTTAGTACTGTGAGCTGAAATAATACACGCACTTGACCGTCTCAAGGTTGTCTCTGCAGTCGGTCAGTACCTCGCAAGGGAAGCCCCAGCATCTTTGACACCTATATACTAATATTACTCGTAGTTTCGGTTGCAAATGTTCGCATGTCAAGTTGTTTCATCGTGTTTTAGTAAATTAATATAAAAATTCCTTTTCTTTGACATTTTCTGGTTTTTACCCGGTCATCCTCAGGAAGACCACTCCGTTTTGATAATGGACGCATATAGAAATCACTTGGTCACACAATTAAAGATATACGCAATATTAATAATGATTGTTTATTTATTTAAATCAGTGCCACACCGCCGGTGTAGTAAGAATGTAATAACATTAATGCTTGACACATGTATTTTCACTGCAATTTTATGGTGATTCTGTACCAAGGACTTGTGTTTGTTGCGATAGATTTTTAAAATTATATTATGTCTACGTCTACGCCAACTTTCTTCTTCAGTAAATCAATGAGAAGCAGCAAAAAGCTCGTAAAATCAATTATGATTTTAAGTAGTAGTAATAATAAAACGTAATCACTTAACACTTAGAGTATTAGTTTTATAGAAACGCACTATCAATAATACATCATTCACCACCTTTTCTGTATCCCCATACTACCTGCATAAATTGTTTCTCATCGAATCTCTGTCAATAATTGAGATACCCAGTTTAAGATTAAAGAAATCGAGTTTAATGTAAAAAATTATGAACTTCACTGGGCAGGTCATTTTAGACATTTTAAACTAAACAGAATCATTTTAGAAGTTGTACAGGCTCTGTCTCTCTTCTGCAGTTCATCAGAAATGATGTGCCCTTTTCTGAAATAATCTGTTTCTTATTTTATATTTGGAGTTATTCAGTGGCGGCTCGTGCCAAATTAAACAGGTAGTGTCAAAACTGGCAAAGACACATTTGATTTTCAACACACACATTTATTTTTATTGATAATTTTCAAAAAATGGTCATAATGTATTAGTACAAAATAATTAATCAATATAAAGATTATAGAAGATTACTTACCCACAGGGGGTTGTAGATTACTTCTAACCTCCTGAGATATAATCCTATAGAGAACTCCTAAAAATACTTAATGTCTTTATGTCTATTTAAGAAAAAAGTTATAAAATTAATTTAATTAACACACGCGATGATAGTTTTTAACGATAGTATTAAAGTCCGTCACCTCCAAACAGGACACATAGAAAAGAAAACAGTTTATTAGTCTCTTCACATCAACACAACCAATTATTTTTACCGTAGATAGTTTTATTAAATTTAAGGGATCGAGATTTTTGTCCACTGCCACTTTGTTTTATAATATTTAATATATTTATAATATATTTTAAGTTGGTCGTCCTAACTCTTTAACTTTAAGTTTTTCTTCCAGTGTAAAGTTACTAAAAAGTTTTTAAATCGCCGCTCTTATTCATGATTAATTTATTAAATATCTACTAAAAACTAAACACGAATATAAGTTTACTATTTACTACACACAGACACACTAATCCAATATCCACTGAAAGTTAACTAAAACAAAACAAATCTGTTCATTCAAAAATAAAAATTGTCCTAGAAAAACACACTACACGTGATGTCTGACATAACAGTGAAGCGCGATGCAACAAAAACCGACTATGTCAAGAAACTGAGCCAGGCACAGAATATTCTTTCCTTTTACAATTTATCCCGTGTAAAATTGTATGGACTACGTTTATCTATGTCGCTCACACACTATTCTGGAACGTCTATTTCATTTCATCTGTGCCAGTCCATAAATAGCACAACGAACTTGCGTGCGCAGATTAAACAAGAAACCGGCATCGGCACCCGCGGCTAACCGTTTTCCAATTTTTACGTACCTATTTTTTAGAGCGTGCGTCGGGTCGACGGGGCAGTGCGCTATTGCCAGACTTTCTATAAACTCTTAAGGAATGGGGAGAAATACTAGATAGAAAATATATTTAAATGAATGATACAGTTAATATTTAAGTATTTTTACGAATAAATAAGGTGGTGCCATGGCTCCGTGGCACTACCTCACCAGCCGCCACTGGAGTTATTTATTCTGGTCATCATGTCGGTTTTTTTAATTTCTGCTAGCGTCACATTCTTCTTTTTGTCTTTAGCCGTCCCTACTATTATATTTTTCAAATATTTCGTCATTTATGAGGATAATATAAATAAACTAAAATTTATATGTAGGATCTAGACTGCGTAATTCCACGAAATTGCCAAATTACGGGGTTATAATAATATCTCATGATAAATATAAAACATGGTGTTTATGCACATAATACGTGACCCCTCATGTTTTTAAAATTGATTTCTGAGTACCTAGGTATGATTTGAAAAATGTAATGAATATTACGCGAAATAGCTGACATGACAAAATGACTTGCCACATAAGCGACTGATCATTATTTGAAGTGTATACCTAGTTACACAATACAAATAAAAATCAGTCAACGAGGAATATCGATTTTCAAAACATTTAAGTAAATAGGTATTCTGAAAGTATCTATACCCTGGTTCCGAAATAGTGTGGAGTGATTCATCAACAGCATGGACGGCTCAGGGACATGAGGGGCGAGGGGAACGAAATTCCATCAACGTGTCATTTTAGAGGGGGCAGAATAAAAAAAATGAAATAAAATATCCAAGTTATTAACATTGTTTTAAAGTGTACTTGTGATGGTTTTTTTTATTATCTTTAGAGAAATACTGTTATTAGATGGTTCTAAAAATGTGTGATATGTAATACTCTATACGTTTTCTTTATCTTCGTTTTCTTTAGACTTCGCTTGTCATATCTTCATGGTAGTCTCCTGTTCGCCGCGATTCAAACACATTTAAACCATTTTCCAGAAATCCTGATGCACTTCCGATATGCGTAATTATGAGCCGTCGTCCTTTTCCAGATGGTGCTTCGAGTCCTATAGTATCCTTCTAAAAATGCCTGTCTTCTATTACTAATATTGCAGTCCTGCCATACTTTTGAAACGGTATGCCTTTCGTTTACCCAAGTCTCGTCTAAATAATAATTTTTTCTTGCTGACATCCGAAAATCTCATGTTTTCCAAATATTTTCTTCGCCATAAAACAATTTCGTTTTTCTCAATAAGAAGACTTTTCCGATTTTGTTTTATATGACGAAAATTCATCTCGTGCATAGTTCTCAAAAGAACTTTCCGAGATAACTTGGGTAAAGATTGATCGTCAGAAATAGCAAGCGAAATTATCTTCAGTGTCGGAATCTCATTTTTAAAAAAGAAACCATGGATAATCCGGCGAATTGCGTATTTGACATCTTCATCGACGTCAATTTTCTTTCTGCCACGAGTATCCGTTTTCTTCTTTTTTGCGATGGGTTCCTCATCTGTAATTGCACGAAACACACTATTCACACAGACTTTTGTCAACGAAGCGCATATATCAACTGCCTTAGTTTTAGTGATTCCAGAATACCGTTCCAATATTCCTTCGTATACATTTTTGATAATTTTCAGTACAAAGAAGAAAATACGTTCTATTTTAACTAATCGTATTGTAAAAACCAATCGATGTAAAGCGAGGGCCTAAGGATTGTCCTAGAAAACCCAATATATAATCTAGAGTGGGGTTATCAAGAATCTACAGCAACACACCTGAAAAGAACAGAATTGAAGAATTGAAAAGAAGAATAAGACAGTCAGTTGAAAAAAACTCATACTAAGAGAACATTGTTGGCAGATATTACATCAACGAAAACACAACAAAAATTACAAGTAGACAGCAAAACAAAGAAAAAATACAAGAACACTAAACTGGATCTGGATGTTAAAGATGTTATTTTATCGTCAGATTCTGACATAGACTTATCGTTAGATGTCACAGGCTCTATAGTCCCCAGAAAAAAAATTAATGCGCGATTGTCGAGTACGACACCTGCAACATATCACTATTGCAGGTGTCGGACTCGAATATCGCGCCCTTTTTTTCGGATAACAAAATTTTCCATCAATTTGACGCATAACTTTTCAATTAAACAGGACTGCTTACTGAGAAATGGAATAGTTTCGATGCAGAAGGTACAATTCCTATAAACAAATAGAAATACATAAATTAATATCTCGCTACAAAAAAGTGAATCTAGTATTTTTCCAGCGTCATATAATTACAATAAAATACCGGCGTAATTATCAATTATCATAATTAGCCGGGTAAATGTCCTCAACTCGAAACAAGTTGATTTTCAAATAAAAAACAATACCTACCAATGTTCCACTTATATCCGGTGGATTTTGCCTTTTATAAAGTATTTATAAGCCCAGTCCTTGGACAGTATAAAGCGCATGTATCAGAAATTATTCGTCATTATGCTTGAAAAAATTCCACGAATGAATGGTTAATGCTTATTTGTAGAGAATCTCCTCAATAGAATGATCTTGAATATCCTTAACGCTTCAGGGTATATTTTTATACATGACTTAGCATAAAACGACTTTCTTGTAAATGTTAACTAGCAGCCTTTTGATTTTGATACATGTGTGTAAAAATTCAAGCGAGTATGATTAGAACAGCGAAATTGTTAAGCAAAGTCGCTTAGTTTTCGAGAAAAAAAATCTTGTGTAGAACCAAACCGGACTTGGAACACGATTTACGACATTGTTTGGTGGTCAGGACTTCATATGCACTGTCATATCTCTAAACATAATTAATGTGCTATCGAACTGATTTTTTATAATAAAGTAGACACAATAGCGCTTCTAAACATGTACAACGAGATTATACCATATGTTTTTTTAATGTGTTTAAAAAATAACAAACTTAGTCTTGTTATTTTCGTTAATGTATTTTTGAGCAATCGAGAAAATTGTTTATATTAGGAAATATGTCTACACATGCTGCAAAGCAAATGAAGCCAATAAATGAAAAAAGTTTTTAAAATCATAATTTTACATGTGCGAATGACAGTATGTCGCCAGCGATTTTTTTAAAGCGGCCCAAACCCATATTCTGGCGCGCCCGCGTACACACGCTACTTACCGCCTCGACTGCCGAATATTAACCTTGTAGAGGAGCGAAATTCGTGCCGGGATGCTCATACATGCAAAACTTTTTAAAGGTATAACATAAATAGTTAATTAAGCAAAATATTAATGAATTAATATTACACATAGTTTGTTTTAAAAGTTAATGCAAACGTTAATTCTGCTTTGGAAAAATGTAACACAATAATTATTATATTTTAATTAGGTTGGGCTACTATTTTTTCTAGTAATTTTTGTGGCATGCATATTAGCTCACTCATAGTGTAATTACCTATATAGGAACGTTCAGAAACTCCCTGCATTATTAAAAATCACCTTAAAACATATATTTATTGTTTTATTAAACGTGTAAACACTATAGATATTATATTGGTAGTAACTAAAAAGTTTCTATACCGTCATCACTTTCGGCTATATTACTTTTTATACAATTGCATAATTTGCATTTGCACTCATCACAACATTTCCTTCTTTTATGCAGGTACATTTTTTATTATCACAATTTTTGTCAGAACAATACAGACTTATACATTGTCGTATATTTTCGGGAATAGGTTTGTTACTTGTTACTACTTGTCGTCTTTAGGTAGGTACTGTCTTTTTACTTTTTACATATAATACACTCCATGTTACAGAAATCACAAGTTATAATAACAACTAGACAAAATTTGTAATAATACGCGATTCGGTACAGAGCCACGGGCCATATGCATCTAAAATGTAATACGTCCAGTAATAAAACATCCCTCTAGCTGAATAATTTATGCGCCACAAAAAAAATCGCAACAAAAAACCCTTAATTCCAGCAGATTCTTTTCTTTACCCAAAACTTTTGAAGGGCCGTCCTTCCGTCTTCCGTCCGTGTGTTGTCATTGAACTCCACTTAAACGGCTGGACTCATTTTTATGATGATTGAGTTGATTCGAGAATGGTTTTCAGCTTCACAATTTGATCCGATAGAAAATATTTTTTTAATTAATTTAAATATCTATAAATTAGGAATCTTCGGAATCCAAGGTTCAATGCTAATAAAACTAAATTGGGACCATGTTTAAAACACAAAATTTTCAATAAAAAAAGAATTTTTAAAATTCATCTATAAATGACGGAGTCCTGAGGTAACGAACATAGAAAAAAAACAGACGAACAACCCTCCTTCTTTTTTGAAGTCGGTTGAAAATAAAAATTCAAGCGGGAATGGTCGTTAAACAGCTAAATTAATTAAAAATACACAGAACAACATCCTACTTGTTTATCTGATCAATTGGCACTGGAATATTTCCGGATAATCTTAAATTAGCAACCGATATAACCCTATTAAAAAAAGGTGATTCAACCGAAACAGAAAATTACCGACAAATTTCGTTGCTGAGTGTTCTGTCTAAAATATCTGAAAACGTAGTATAACAGAATTACCAACTTTGTTGAAAAAAAATTACCTATACTGACTGCATCTCAGCATGGATTTAGGTCTAATAAATCGGTTGAGATGGCATCTTGTCACCGGCTCGATTATGTGTGCTTGGATACTGGTAAATATGTAGTCTCACTTTCGTTTGATCTATTCAAAGCGTCTGATATTGTCCAAAAATTATATAGCCTGGGTATAAACTTATATAATCCAAAACATATATACATACATATATATATATATACATATACCCATATACATACATAAATGTCAAATTTTTACAATATTTTCGTTAACTTTTTTATTAATTTTGGCATAAGGGGTAGTTTTTAGGTTGAATATTTGGAATACATGGTAAATCATGTTCGAGGACATGATTTAGAAGCTTTATTCTGCATAATAAAATAAGATGTGAATCCATAAATAGCTCAAACCAGCATTTTTTCACGAAGGGGTAGTTTTCACCCCTTAAAAACAAACAAGTCGGACATATGTCACTTTTGAAGTTAAAGGTAAGATGAGCTTAATTCCAAATTTTAATGAAAATCGGTGGTTTGACTAAGAAATTGGTTTTTCAGGTTTTATTTTTTTTAAGGTTGTGTTTAAGGGTATATTTTTTTGCCTTGTCATATTGTACTTACAATTTTGTATCTTGGCTAATAACATATTTCTTGGCTAATAACATATTATTATTATCATTATTATTAGTGAAACTGGTCCGTCAAAGTTGGGGGTTTTTAAAAATCAACATAACGAAAATGTTATCACGTCACATCCACCAGGAATAGAATCGGAAAAGTTGATGCAACAAATCCTGAAATCATCTCCATTTTATAAAAACACATCAGAGATGCTATGATAGTCATGATATGCTACTTCTTCAATGCCATGAAAACTGATGACCAAAAACATTGGATAAGCAATCAACTCCCGAGAAAAAATGTCAAATTATAATTGAGAAAGGGCTGGTCAACATGCTAGAATGATGTAGTCTATGCAGTGAATACCAAAAGATAGTGTTACGAAATCGTCAATATACTGATTTTTCCCCACTTCTAGGGAAAAATCTGCACAATCTGGCAACACCGCACCCGACGATGTGCCAACATCGCATCCAGGGGTGCCATATACAACCCCCAAGGGCCAAGTCTCAACCCTCTAAGACTTCGAATAACCGAGATACGCCCCTGGCGCCATTTAGAATAGCTGCAGTATAATAAGAGCATGTGGGCCAAAATTTCGATATACTTATATTAAACTTTTTGTAGAGAATTGAAATTCCGATGGTTTATTTCAAAACATTTTTTATGCCGAAAATGTTGAAACAAAAAGAAAAAAAGACAAAATTTCGATTTTTTATTTTTTGTGCTTTTGCCTATAACTTTTTTTGGGTTAGAGATAGGCATAGCTTTATAGAAAAAAAAATACAGAAAATTTTCTCTGAAAATGCTGGGTCGAAAGATATTTTAGTATCCCTATTATACAGATATTGTTTTCATTCTCATTTTGTGGAAAAAATATTTTACTCAACAGCTGTTTTCCATAATTATGTGTTATGTGATTTACTGAGTTTTGATTAAATGTTAAGACCGGGTGTTTTCGTAACATTCTTTAGTAATAATTCTTCTAAAATCTTCCGTGGCAGAACTTTAGGAGAACTAAAGAAACTACATAAATCCTTAATTTTTGTTGAAAAATCCCTCGCATCAATTTATCAACAGCCTGTATATTTTGGTATAAAACAAAGGCGAATATTTCAACACTATATGACAACCATACATTACCGATAAATAGGTGATGGTTAATTACCGATTCTTTTTTGCATCCAACGAACACTTACATAACTCTTTTGTTTCAGAAAAAAATGACGCAAGTTGTCAGGTATATAGTAGACGGCTACCATGACCTTATGGACAACAAAAGTGGTAAGTACCGATCTCGCCGCGTATAGGTAGTACCTGCCTTGACTTTTGGGAATGAAACGATGTAACCTGCTCGATCGACGAAGAATATGTTTTTCCCCGCAAGGGTTTTGACATGTAATCATACATTAGTACCACAGACAAAAAAAATCTACGATAATACACACGCGAATGAGTTCAGTGACACGCGATATCAGGTTCCTATATCCTTGATCCTTGCGACCTTCGTTAAATTCGCAGATTACGACCTTTGGGAGGAAAATAATAAATAATACTGTTTAGGTGGGCTGGAAAGACATCGACTTCCTGTTATCCTTGTTTATGTTACCTTCCGATCAAATTTATGCAGATAAATCCACGGTAGCGGTCAAGACTAGCCTTAAAAAATATCTATCCACAAATTTTTATCATTTCTTATTTATAGATTTTTACTCGCATAATAACGTGTTTAATTCTCAAGTCTACTTCCGATATAATTTATCTCAAGATTATAATAATAATATAGCTCTATTAATTAAAAGTGTCATTTCAGATTATTCAAATTCATATACAGATAAATTCCGTGTTGGCGGAGCATAAACATTTAATTCTGAACTTTCGAATGTGCCCAATGCATCCCGGGACTCGAGCTAGAATTTTTAATCCGACGCACGCGTATTGTAATTTGCAGTGTATTATGTCGAACTAGGTTCTGTTTGTGACATGGGAATGTGAGGTTATATGATTTAGTTTATGTTTATGAAAAGCCATAACAACATTTTGGGTACATAATTCCCCTCTTTAGTTCCTTTTAATATTTCACACGTTACCACGGTTGCTTTGGTACTTGCACATTGATAAACACTTTCTAAATTACGTACTTACATGTTATAGGTACCTATTAGATGTCTGCTCATTTTAAATCGTGATTTTTGAATGATGATTTAGAGGAGGTCATCAGGCTTTTAAGGTACCTAAACAAAATACTTCGAGGAAGTTGAATGACTATTCCTACTATAAATAAAACATGAAACAAAATTTTATTTTAAAAACGCAGTTTGTGTATTCATCCAACATCCCTTAGATTCCTAACCAAATAAAATCGCCACAGATCACTGACAAAACGACCAAAATGCTAAGTCTATGGAATGACACAGAGCACCAAGAGAACTGAACAGAGAACACGTTCATAAAACGTTCGCGGACTATGAAAAATCTAGAGCTGCTGCAGAATATGATATGCGCATTTGAAATGCTCGGTATAAATTCAGTATTAATTTCGGATGTACTCAGGATCCTACCGCGAATGTTCGCTAATATCTCGACAGGTTCAAGGCCGGATCTTCATCAAACGAGCGTCTCGCGGGAGTATCATAATGGCTGCAAACATCAAACATGGCATCTGGTACTCAGGCAATTTGAATGATGCCATGTACACGTATTTTTTTTATCTAGTCAGCCGAGCAACCCTGTGGCAAAGGTTCTGTAACGTGACAATCTAAAAATATTCTTTTTAAACGAAATGATCTTCCTTGGCAGATTGTATGCCATGTACACGTATTTTCTGGCTGGGCTACGAACAAAACAAAAACTCATCATACTTTTAAAAATGTACGCCTTAATTTTGGGCCACAGTATAAACAAATTCTAATCTGAATTTTCCGCTCGGTATTTTTCAGATCCTAGGGTGAATGATTGGTTCCTGATGAGTTCTCCGTTTCCCACGCTGGCCATATGTCTCTCATACGTGTATATCGTGAAAGTTCTGGGACCAAATCTCATGGAAAACAGGAAACCCTTCGAACTCAAACGGGTTTTGATCGTATACAATCTATTTCAGGTGATTTTCAGCACGTGGCTATTTTACGAGGTAATAACACGTTTTTATACAATTAATCAAGTCGTAAAGTACTGAATGTATGCTTTTCAGAGTTGTGTGGCTGGTTGGTTGACTCACTACAGCTTCAAATGTCAACCTGTCGATTATTCGCGGGATCCGGTTGCAATGCGGGTAAGTTTTTGAAAAACTTCAATGAAACCGGACGTGGACCTGATGTCGAAGGATTAATTTTGTTTCGTTGATTTCAGATGGCCAGAGGCTGCTGGTGGTATTATTTTTCCAAGTTCACGGAATTTTTCGATACGGTAAGTGAAGTATAATAAGGTAATTACATTATAATAAGACAACATAATAATATTATAATTTTTCAACTTTTCTTCCTAATGACGCTAATGCAATAATATTCAAATGTTTCCTCGTATTCCGCACTATTATTAATAAGCGTTGCACTATTATTAATAAGCATGTAATTTCCAGAAATAACATAATTTCTTTAAGTTTCCATTTTATCTAACTGTCGGTATATCATTACAAATGCAAATGGACGTTCAATAATTTTAATGTTGAAATAAATTAACAAATCCCTCTTGGCCTCTTGAACAGAAGCAGGAAATACTGCTATTTTTATGACTATTTTTTTCAAAATTGGGATTTTTATTTTCTTTCCAAAAAAAGCAATTCCAGCATTCAAGTCCAAGCATTCTAGACAAGAGGTGACAATCATTTCTACCTGGATAAAAAAACATGGCGGTATAGGAAGAGAAACTTAAATATGAGTTTCTATTTCTTTCAACTCGGGTCTGAATGGCGAACCTAACCTAAAAAAATTGCAAAGTTGCAAAAAGCGGTTTTTTTGTAAATAACTAAAAAGCTGTAGCTCCTATTGAAAAAAGTAAAATGAGGAAGTTGTAGATATTAAAGAAATCTATCAACATGCTTCTATAATAATTTTCGATATTTTTCGTACTTTTCGAGTTATATCGAAAATACTGCTGAAAATCGGGTTCTCTAAAACTTGTAACTAGTACTTAACTATAACGTTCAGAAAATTTTTGAATAAATAAAAAAGTTATAAAGAAACTTAAAATGTTCCACTATTTTTGTTGGCATTTCGTATTTCTATTTAAAATACGTGTACATGCACACCTAAGAAATACCAGACAATTTGACTTGTTTGAAAATTTATGAGTAAATAAAAAGGTTACAAAGGAATATAAAATTTTCCACAATTTTTTTTTCATCTGGTATTTCGTATTTCTATTTAAAATACGAGTACATGCACACCTAAAAAATGGCAGACAATTCGACTTGTTCGAAAATTTATTATTAAATAAAAAAGTTACAAAGGAATATAAAATTTTTCACTATTTTTTTTCGTCTGGCATTTCGTATTTCTAATAAAATACGTGTACGCGCTCACCTAAAAAACGCCAGACAATTTGACTTGTTCGAAAATTTATTAATAAATAAAAAAGTTATAAAGAAATATAAAATTTTCCGCTATTTTTTTTGTCTGGCATTCCGTATTCATATTTAAAATACGTGTACATGCACACCTGAAAAATGCCAGACAATTCGACTTGTTTGAAAATTTATTAATAAATAAAAAAGTTATAAAAAAATAGTGGAAAATTTTATTTCCACTATTTTTTTTGTCTGGCATTTCGTATTTCTATTTAAAATACGTAATAAGATACGATAAATCTAAAAAAATAGATCTAAAAAATGCTAGACAAGTTGAGCTGTTCGAAAAAAAGTTTTTAAAAAATAAGGAAATATTTATATTGGAATACAACACCTACGTATACAACAGTCAATTTAAAATGAGATTTTTTCTCTGGCCTTTTTTGTTTCTTGTTGTTTCATACGTTAAGTCGTTCGAAAATTGATAAATAAATAAAATATTTGTTAAAGAATTGTTTTGCTGGTAGTCGAAGAAATGCAGCAATGAACTTCCGATTTTTTGAGCAGTAAAATGGATCTTAATGCGGTTTTGTACGTTCGATTCGTGAGAGCGTCTACAAACTTTGTGAATTAAATTGTACAATTCATTTTGAAAAAAATGCATTTTTGCATATAAAAATAAGCATTTTAGAAGTGCATCTCGAAGAGACAATAAATAGAAAATTGCAACTCGGTAAATATTGATGGAAATTAGTCCATGAATATTCGGCCCGAGCCCCCCACTCCCCTCCTTTCCTCATAGTAAAAAAGTCCCCTAGCTCCCCTCCTAATCATCCGATTTTGATCTTGGGCTAGAATTAAAGGTCGAACAAAGCTGTCGACTGGTAAAAAAAATATTTAACCCAACCCCCTTCCCTCATACCGGAAACACCGTTATAAAAAACATGCAAATCATTTTTTTGGGCGCTAGGCGTTTGTTTGCATCATAAAATATTCGCTAATGCCGTCGTAGAGCGCATGTAGAAACGTAGAAAAAGTCGTTTGATTTTTTAAGATCGGTAAAAATTCAGAGGTTATGGGCATTTTAAAAATTTTCGTTTCCCCCTTTTCAACCCACCAGCTCCAGACTGCGGCCTCGTATTTCGTTCATATATCTCTTCCACAAAAATAAATTGGGCCTCCAATTCCTCTATGAAAAACCAATTTTTCCTATTTTAGCAACTACGATTCACGATATCTCGCGAACTAATTATCGGATTTTACTCAGATTTAAATGAGCGTGTGTGTTTTGTTCTACTCTTCATTTTTTATAACAACTTTTCTTTGTAAAGTCAAAAGCAGCTGAGAAATCCATTAAAAACGTTTCTCCCATGCTTTTAATTGATAGATCCCCCCCCCCGTTTGAACTCGTCTGCACAAACCATGACAAAATGATGGGACGACTCGTAGTACTTAAATTGTACTTTTTACGTTTTTTACAATTGCAACACTTTTGACACTGTCAAAGGTTTGATATGAGGTCGGTCATACAAATATTCAAAAATTCAGAAATTATTGTTAAACCGTATTGTTTTTTTGTTCCAGTATTTCTTTGTGCTTCGTAAGAAGAACAATCATGTGTCCACCCTGCACGTCATACACCACGGTATCATGCCCATGTCCGTTTGGTTCGGAGTCAAGTTCACGCCTGGTGGTCACTCGTCCTTCTTTGGGTTCCTAAACACCTTCGTACATATTATTATGTACAGCTATTACCTCTTAGCAGCCCTAGGGCCTCAATACCAAAAGTACCTTTGGTGGAAAAAGTATCTGACAACGATACAGATGGTACGTTCACCTCTTACAGGCTAATGAAATTTTATAAAATGTAAAAAAATCTTTCGTGCAGGTCCAATTCGTTCTGGTGATGGTCCACGCCTTCCAGCTACTGTTCATCGACTGCAACTATCCGAAAGCGTTTGTCTGGTGGATTGGAATGCATGCGGTTATGTTCTACTTCCTTTTCTCTAACTTTTACAAAAAGACGTACACCAAAAAGGAGAAGATGGAAATGGCTCAGGTTAGTATTGGGTTGCTATAATAATTTTAGTTTAGTTAAACTTATCTTTGTGATTGCAGGCTAGTCGGAACGGTAAAGCTCAGCTAAACGGAAAATCCAAAATCGGGATCTGTTTCACGACGCAAACCGCTCTGTATGAACATTCAAGTGATGTCAAATCGATGTCAAACGGGTACACGTCAGAGGCCACAACTAAGCTGCGGAATCGGGCATATATCGATAACAGTGCTACATGATCGTGCCCCATTTACACTTAGATTTAAAGTTTATGTTAATTTTATGTGTTGAGTCTCATCACATTAGTTTTATAATGAAACTAGTAAACTTCTAGTACAAACCTCCTCGGTAATGGAAGGTACAACTTTAAGTGGAACTGCATGGAAGACGAGCAGCCAATGACACTCATACAGCTCATAAAGTTTAGAACAATTCGGTAAATGTTCTTCTCGTCGTTTCTCTAAACGCATTGTACCAAACTTTATAGCCACCCTGTATATAAGCCTATTATAGTTATCAGTAATGTTACTGGGTTATACTGTTTGTTGTGTAAATAGTTTAAATAAAATAAGTCACCTGAAGCACATCTACCAAAGAAACGAGAAACACTTAGGTATATGCATTTGCGTAATTAGATCAATAACAGGTAGTTACATGTTTTCCAATAGCAGTGGGTCTCGTACGGTCCACAACAATTTATAAGTTGAAAACGGAAAAGAGATTGGTAATTAAATTTGTGTGAATTGCTGCCGATTCTTGCGATTGTTGTGACAGGTCAAAGGCAAGTGATATTTTGTAAATAACTTCCAGGATTTCCAAGCTATACATAGGGTGTAAGCATTCAATAAATTTAATGATGTTGCAATATAATCTAGGATACAATTTGGAAGCTTCGTATGGCAGTATATAATTTATTGATGCTATGTTTATACATATCTCTATAGTACCTACTTTACTTTACATATGTCCTATATTTTTTGCAACAATTTGTAATGTAAATAATAGCTTTTATTCTACTTTTGTAAAAAATAAATAGCAATTTGCAGTGCAACGAATTGACAAATATACCTTACCTACATTTATATTCCCTTGAAATATTATATCTCAATCTATTTATATAATTAAATGTATTTATTTAAATTAGGTTGTACATTTTTTAATAAAATTATATTTTGGAAAAAACGTTGCCTTTTATTCACCAAATTAGAATCATATTTAAGTTAATATAATATATAATATACTTACACATCTCCAAATAAGCTTTATTTCATTTTGGTCCAATTCTTTCAAGGTCTTCTAAGGTGTCTAATTGACTACGTACCCCTTGCAGGACTCTCAGCAAACTATCACATTTATTTTATGATTTTAGGACAATATTTTGTAGAATTTAGGATGTTTTTAGGACATATTAATGAAAATTAAGTTTTACTCTCAATACTATAAATAATAATAATAATAATAATAAACGTCTTTATTTAGAGAAGAAAATATAAGGGCGAAGTTTAGCATAGCTACTCTTACACCTAACCCTATATATTTTCACAATAATACTAATTATAAAGTTAAAACATGGCAAGTAAGATATATATACTATTCTACTAATTTAGTTAAATTAAATTAATAAATAAATATAATAAAAGCGCAAGATTGACCTTCACAAAAAACAACCCAGCAGCGGAAGACCTGCCACTATACAGACGCTCGTCACTTCTCACTGCAGATTAAGCAGATATTTTTTAACGTGAAATTTAAAATTGGATGCATTTAAAGATTTGAAATGCGATGGTAAACTATTGTATGTATTAACGGCGTTATAGGTAAAGCTTTTACGAAATGTGGTTGTTTTATATTTAGGAGTATTTAATAAATCTTTAAATCTTATGTTAACCGAGTGCAGTGTCCTCCTAAAAATTAATTTAACTTTAAGGTAACTAGGACTACCTGATTTTAATATAGAATGTGTGAAGCGTAATAAATGTAATTTCCTGCGATTCTCCATAGAAAGCCATTTAGTTTCTCTCTAATTTTTGGGAAACATGGTCATATTTTCGCAAGTTATATAAAAATCTACAGCATGCATTTTGTATTTTTTGAAGTCTACTTCTATCAGCAGAATATAAACATGGACCGTACACAAAATCGCAATAGTTCAAAACTGATAACACAAGAGAATCAACTAATATTTTTTTAAGCTTAAAATTTAAAATATGCCTATTACTATATACAGTTTCCGAACCGTGGTTGTCTACAGAAATTCCATCTGAGATCGTTTTAATTGAAGGATATCAGTTTTTTAGAAATGATCGAGCTACTAGAGGTGGTGGTTACTCACGTATACCCCTATACGTGAGTAATAAAATACAATGTAACTTAATTTCAGCTGACTTTCCTGAAAACGTTAATTTGGAGTATATGTTGGTTAACTTAAAAATTAATAAGGACAATATAGCGCTTTGTGTTTGTTATAGGCCTCCTTCAAGTAATTTGACAAACTGCGTTGACCGGTTGGATGATATTTTTTCAGTTCTTGCACCATCCTTTCATAAAATTATTTGTATAGGTGACTTTAATATAAAAATATGTCTCCATATCAAAAAATATTGTTAAAAATGAATTGATGTTTTACATAGGAAGTATTTTATGAAGAATACTGGGAGAATATTCTTATTTCCTTCTTTAAAAGATAAACTCAACTGGATATTCCTGTAATATTTTCCACATATTATGTTCTATTAATGTGTAGGTATATTAAATACTCTTTTACTTACTTTAAATCTACTTTTGAAACAGTTCCAATGGTCCAATTCTTCGGTAACTCCAACTTAGTTCAACATTTTTCACCACTAAGATTTCGTACTTCACGTTCCATATTGACAAAAATATTAATAAAAATATTGGAAAAAATACGGCTATTACCACAATAAACACAAATTCTTCCAAATGCTTTTTGACATTTAATCCACATCTCTTTTTTTCCATAGCACCCTACTGTTTTTTCAAAGTGAATTGAATAAAAACATGTTATTTATGGTATAAAATTGTGATTTCTATAACTAATGAAGATAATAAACTTAGAGAATATTAAGAAAAGATAAGGCTAGAGTACTATATAAATCTAACTTGCTGGTGTAACTGTTGAACTCCACAGTGTGTTAAAATTTAATGGAAAAACACGTCGAAATTGTCACACTATGCAATGAATAAAATAAAAGTAAATTGAACAAGGCACTTACCGTTGTCTTTATAAAGATTTGAAGCATAAAACTAATTTGTACACTTATAACAGACTATTTTAAACAAAAATTCATTAATTGCATTGACACACATAGAAAAACACATTGACATAAGCCTAAAAATGACTGCCGGTACCACGTGATCTAGACAATCAATCAAAAATTGGTAACTGTATTGTCGCCACTATCAAGTAGACTAGAACAAGGAGACCAAGCTCGCGTAAAATAGGTACCGAGAGAACGGCACAGATGACGTCGAAATCCGCTAGGGGATTAGCGGCGATGTGAGCGGCGCCCTACCTAGCTTCGGGAGTTTCCGTCAGCCTCCGTTGGCTTTCGTGCTTTCCCAGCTAATGTGCTTTCTCAAATTAAGGCGCAATTATCCGCGGTACCGCTTTGCGCAGGTAAAAGTCCGCCGCCATTGTGTTTATCTTTCGACGTATTTTATGCCGCCCGAAACACGCGAGCTCGGTCTCCTTCTTCTAGTTTTCTTGGTCATCATATTACATAGTCACTGTATGTAATACCAGAGCAGTGGATCCACTGCTCTGTGTAATACTGAAGTCCCTAGATTTATTTAGTATTTTTATGTAATACAATCTGACAAAGCAATCCATCGTAGTCTTCTAACTTCACAAGAAAAAATGTGAATAACTCTCTGATATATCTGGATATATGTTTATACACTAATTTATATTATAAACAGTTGACGTATGTGGCGCCATCTATTGAAGTTTTTTAATAATTAAGTATTATTCTACTTTCTAGTCATATTTTTATTTCTCACTAAATTTGTTTATTTATTGTACTTAAAGGAAAATAAATGAACATTTATAGTGGAAAGCAAATATTGATTTTATTATGTACTGTATCATATTATGTACTGATATTAAATTATAATTATAATTATAATTATAGGTGTATCTACCTACATATGGCTAAAAAATAAAACGATATCCAAACCCATTTTAATTGCTGATTTTGCCATAAAAATATTTACAAAATAAAAAAATTTGGTTGAAGGTAATGGCATTTTTTATTGTAAGCTTATATTATACATGCATGTCATATTAACGACGAAAGCGTCTGCATGAAGTAATCTGTTGAATCCTATTTTCCATGACTTACTACTTTTAGCAAAGCTTTTAGACACAAATCGGGCCAAATATCGACAATTACGCATTAAATGTTCATCCGCAAAGCATATTATTCTAATGTTACTGGTTTGTTTAAATAAAAAAACATAAATTGTAACATGAAAATAGTTTAAATCGTTTTTAATAACCGCAAATATTCATTTGTACTTACTAGGTAAATGCATCATCATAGTTGGATATGCGTTTTTCGTCCAACCTCATTTAGTCCCAGGTACTTTGTCCATGTCCGCAAAGTGTAAAACACAAACTTTATAATATTTTTAAATCTGTTCCCTAGTTTTGGTGGCCAAAAATGGATTGGTCACCTGTTGCACTCATTCTCAAAAAAGTTCTTCATCATGTTTAGGAAAAGGGAGTTTTTTAGAAAACGAGTCTCCACATCCATAGGCACTATACATTTTTGATAACTTTGCCAGCCACTCTCCATTGCAATTTGCAACAATTTTAAATTTTAACACATAATACAAACTATAAAAGAAGGCATAACTACTTTGAAATACTCAAACTGAACAATTACCACTACCACTGTCAAATCGCACAGAATATCCTTTTTCTATTGGTCAATACGTCAGTTCTAACAACGCGAGCGCCCTACTGTGCAGGCGGCAGCAGCGCGGTGACTAAGGCAACTGATTTTAAATTTATGCAATTAGATATACAAGTTTACGTATTACTGGTCGTATGATATTGCCTAATATCATATTGCGGGCTTTTTTAAATATACCTTACCAGAGAATAACTTGGGTTTCTAACAACGCAGCGTATTAGATATTAGAATTACAATTATTGTAAATACGTTTATTTAAGATAAAATTTTATTTAAGATAAAAAAGGAAGTGCAAATAGAGTATTATTTACATGTGCGAGCGCAGAAATAATCTGAATACAATATGAATTATTTAAATGTCAATAATAAATTAATAAATAATTTATGGCTGCATTTATTCAATTGTATACAAGTATCATTATCATTGCACAACATTTTTACGATATCCAAACCGTGTTCGTATTTATAATTGTTTAGTTTTAGAACTATAATGAAAATTATTTTAGAAATCAAGTCAAAACATTTAAAATGGATTTGCGCTGGAAATACCTACACGTCTACATCTAATTTACAAAAAAAAAATAGGTACCTACCTATAGTAGGTGCCTCAGTGGGTACCTATATCCTATATATTTATTGGAACAATGATTTATGAATTAGAAAGAAATTAAAATGAAATTAATTGTCTGCTAAAAAGTATACTTATAGGAATTTCCACAATAGGAATTTACCGCATAGGTAGGAATACTTTTTCGGAATTTGACGTTCGTGGGAGGGGCTCAATAACATTAACGTCGCAAATTAAATATTCAGAAGCTAACTAGTTAATTACCAGCGATAAATAAGTAGTGCAATAAAATCATAAGTAGATCTAGACAATCAAATAAATGTATGGGTCGTTAGAGAACACTTAGTTTCTAATTAAAAACTTCCCAAAAATGTCCCCAAATGATCTTCCATTAAAATGTTTACGGAAAAATTTATTGCTATATATATACCGCCGAATTACCTCTTTGAAGACCGAAAAGTTCCTTTAATTTTCTGAGTACTAATAATAGTACTACGCCATAAATAGAACTTGTAACAAAAACAACCAAGAACAAACAATCACAAGAAAAATAACCCGTGAAAATAACCACGGTATACCTCTATGAAGGTCTTTGCGCAATCTAAACATACCCACAGACACGTAAATATTATGTATAATGTATATATAATAATAATTATATTTTACAGTACATGCACACAAGCCTTCTTCCTATTCTATTTCACCGTGCAGTAATTCTAATACACTTATTTTGTGAAAGTATTTTTACAGGACGGTAAATTCGCTGATTTATACAGCGAAAGTTAAAGCATTGTCTAAGTCGTCGCAGCTTTGTCAATGAGTTGGGGCAGTGCCGTAGCTAGGGGGCGAATGGGGTGCCATGCGCCCGTGCTTCAAGCCGCCCCATGATGGGCATGCTATTAAGTACCATAATGCAAGATAGACGTGTTACGTCCTCGTCTATTTGTATAGCACTAATCCCGCAAAGGTGGATGGAAGCCGCGTAAATATTATTTTCACATTATTTTTTTTATACGAGATATTTTGTATTATATTATTTTTCATAATATATGTTGAGGTTGTAACACGCCTGCACCTATATCTCAAAGAGCGCTAAGTCACACAGCCATAATATGGGACAATACCTAATAAGAAATGCCAAAAAAAAATTGTATTCGACTCGAAATTAATAGCCATTATTCACTCGGGCGACCTTCACTCGTCTACGGCTCGTGACTCAAACGTCACCCTGCCTAAATAATGACTATATTCTATTGCTCGTTAAATAATATACTATTTTAGGTGTGGTGTGTGTATAAAATATAAAAGCACATAAAATGGCCGATGCTGACAGACGACAGAGATTTTAACAAATCACGAATTAATTTTTGACCGAAATTCAACTTAATTAGTCAAAATCGCGCTGTCATCTGGCAAAATCCTATTGCTATTAGTTGATACAATCAGAAATGTCTGTATCCTGTATTTAGATATATACTTGTACGTATACATAACACACTGATACTGTGGAAAAACTGTGTTTGTCGGTTTGTCGCAAATAAACATAATAAACCCAGTAAATCACGAAAGTGACGTAACAATCATAATTTCCCATCGAGCGGCGTGCTTCGGCGACCCTCGTCCGTAACCGGCGCCTATATATATATTATATAGGTATATATATAAAACTGCTTCTTACTCTAACCGAACCCGAACCGCCACGGACCGATAAAACAAAAGTGGGTGTGCAGTGCAGGAGCATAGGCGGTTACGGTAATTCGAGTGGAACAAACTAGTGGCAGGAGTATCTTAAATTAAAACAATGTGTTCAAATTAGTGATAAACTTATTATTTGGTGGAAGGACGTTTACACTTGTGAGTTAGAGTGATCTATGCCGTTGTAACTCTGTCAGAATTTTGTAGAAAAGCCGGTACGGTTTCATTATAAATTTGTGTGCAATAAACTGTGATTCAGAGACGGATTTTGTGTGTACCTATTTATTATCTATCGATTGGCTTGTGAAATAGGGTGAGTTTATATTTATGCAACAATTAATTTGGAGTAGTAACAGTTGTACATATACATGGCACACCCTTAGATTAAGGTGATTACCGTTGATTCTCATGTGATGTGTATTAACATAACTAGGTAGGTAATTACATTAAAAATAGCTTTTTATGTGCTGGCATAAGTAGGTATATTAATTGTTTGATATAATTATAATAGGTTAGGTATGTGCACGGTCTGCTTGGGAATTTGATACGTAATCGTTTCAGCCCTGAGAAAATTACGTACAAACATAACCTCATTTCCGCAAAATCGATAAGGGGACTAAACTTGTACACGCAAATTTATATTCTCGCTGTTCTTCGATATCTACATAGGTATATTGCATTTATTTGTTGTAGACCTAAAAAATATCCAAATTTTGGTAATTATCTGGGTGTTTAGAAACTTGCAGGCAAAAGCATAATAGGTATATTTATCTCGATTTATCCGTCAAACTTCTTTCTTATCTATTATAATTTTAGGTTTTTTTTTGAAATGTCAATGTAGGTGAACCAATTTTTTAGTTCTATTTAATTGTTTGCAATGTAGAGTTGATTCAGCGGCTAAGTAGTCGTAGAGAGAAATGTAAACAATTCGTTTCGATGTGCTACATATTTGACACACGTGATTAGACTGTCAATGACAGATCACGACTTAGTGACCTATAAAAAATGACGGTCAGAAAGGTTTTTCTAATTAAAATAATGCAAATCGATTTTTATTAAATCCGTCGCAGTATTAAACATTAAACAATTTATATGTTTCTAGCTAGTTAAATTTAATCTAACGACTTACCTATAGGTACCTAGCAATAAAGCGACTGTTAATATTGCCTTGTTTGTTTATCAGTTTATCCATACAAAAACCTTGTTTTCTTTATTATAAAGGGTGGCCCATATTGTAGTGACACATTTTGTAGTCTAATTAATAACTTTGCCTTTGAAAAACCTATAAGTACCTACCTAGGTAAGTTTTTGGTGTTTTTCGATAGAAAAACCCAAAAATTATTTTTTTTTGCAAAAAAACGGTGTACCAAAGTATAAAACGATTTTAATCAAAATATGGAATTCTAGAAACTTAAGATCAAGGGAAACTAACATATTAATAATAATAATAATAACTAGACTAATTTAAAAAAATTGTGTCTAAAAGATCTTCATTTCTTGAACATTCTTCTACTCTGGACACCATATTACGCATAGCATTATGCAGCAATATTCCGGATTTTTGTTCGAATATATTCTTTTAATTCGTCGATATTTTGCGTATTATTGATGTAAACCATAAGCTTTAAATAGCCCCATAACCAAAAAGCACAGGGTGTTAGTCACATGACCTCGGTAGTACACGGAAATTAGGCAAATTTTTGTGGAATAGAAGACAAAAATTATAATAAGACGAAATGTCTATAAGAGTTATGTGTGTAAGAATACATATAAAAAAACTTCCCACCCCTAAGAGGTTAGCTACATCCCTATCTCACCCCCTTTAGGGGCACCGCACTGTTTTATTTTACAATATCTTTCAAACGCTTTATCTTAGGGAAAAAAGATAAGTATGTATAGGAAAATGTTTGTCACAACGTTCTCTACAAAAAAGGTTCTGTGTTATGTATCGATATTTCTATTATTTTTATTAATCGTAAACTGTAGGGTTAAAGAAAAATGGAGTCTGATTATATTGAATACGGTACTTAATCGACCACAAGGCATCCTGATAATATTGATAAAATTGGTTATTCGCGCAGCGTCATCATAAATTGCGTGTATAGTACCTTGTCGTAACGACTAAATTCCATTGCTGTTTCCATAGAAATCGATAATAAAACAAAGAATTTCACACTGTATTTCACACTTTTTGACCCTTTGTGCCCTTTTTTGTTTTAAAACTATTTATGGTTAAATTTTAGTTTTCTGATTTTCAATTTTTTTCAGTTTTTTATTGTAGCATCGGTCTCGGCCAATGGAGTGTCGTCAAAAGTAAATTTTATTTAAAAAAACATGCACTGGATTGTTTTTTAACTTTTGTTATAAGATTAAAACTATTCTCTGTACTGTCACTATGCAATCTAGTCCTAGTCCGAAAACGATTTTTAAAGCCGGTAAACTTATAACAAAAGTTTGTTTACAATTCTCGATCTCGCGACGAAAGAAAACCACACTTCAGACGGCCTGACTTCACTAAGACTAAGGGAACAACGAAACTTGACTCGAGGCCGGCTTAAATCGGCGAATTTCTTTACGCCGCGAATGTCGAACTGTGCATGTTTGGCGGAAATAAGTTTTGAGTAGTTTTTGTGCCCCTTCGGACCAGCCGCCACTGGTTTCTACACGGAGGGTTCATATTAAATCATGTGTGAAACTGACGTTAAGTAACGACAATAGACTCGTTATTTTTAAAGACAATTTTCAACAATAAATCTCTATGGTTACGTTTAAAAAAAATAGTAGTAGATATACAGAATGTAAATTTACATTCTGTAGTTATTTTTTTACTTAAATTTTTCGACTTTTGTACACTGTATTTTTTGCAAAAAAAAATCTTTGCTTTTTCTCACCGCCCTTTAAAAAGTAAGTGTGTTATTTAATATTATTATAGCTAAATAAATGGCAAAAATTAACTATCGTTAATTCTTAGGTAATTAATGTTAATGTTTTTTTAAATAGGTAATAACTATTTTGTTGATGGTGTTTTATTATGCAGCATATAGAGCGTACAAGCAAAGTTTGTGATGATAAGGCACATATTATATTTTTTCTACGTGCAAAAACGTGTAAGTAGGTATACCTCCTGTAGGAAGAACAATTCCTTAGCTGTTTAACAATTTCGTTGTAGTAGATCCAAAACTTACCTGTGTTCAAGTCTTTATACCTATACCTAAAGTCCATCAAATAAGTATTAAAAGTTGAATGACCTGTTACAATATATATATATATATATATATATATATATATATATATATATATATATATATATATATATATATATATATATATATATATATATATATATATATATATATATATATATATATATATATATATATATATATATATATATATATATATATATATATATATATATATATATATATATATATATATATATATATATATATATATATATATATATATATATATATATATATATATATATATATATATATATATATATATATATATATATATATATATATATATATATATATATATATATATATATATATATATATATATATTATATATATATATATATATATATATATATATATATATATATATATATATATATATATATATATATATATATATATATATATATATATATATATATATATATATATATATATATATATATATATATATATATATAT